>VZQC01013487.1:0-32640 GCA_009823505.1 Rhizomys pruinosus
AGTTCTTTCTGGAGTTTGACATTCTCTTCCTTTAGCTCTTTCCGAAATTTGTCATTGTATCCCTCTAGGTCCTTTTTGAGTTTTTCATTCTCTCTCTTTAGCTCTCTGACTTCTTCTTTATTTTCTTTAATTTCTCTGCATAGGTCTTCAATTATTCCTCTAATATCTGTTTCTTGGGTCACTTCCAGGGGGGTCCCATTGTAGCTATCTCCTACAGAGTTGGTAGAGCTTGGTGCAGAATTATCCTGCACCTTTCCCATGTTATCCCTTCTCTGTGTCCTGGGCAAGAGGTTCCCCCCCCCCTTTTTTTTGCCTGTATTCCTATGCCTATCACAAATGTCTTTTCACTATGTTGAAGGCTTGTTTTATTTTGCTAGCCTCCTTCTGATGCTTTTTTTCCCCTCCTTGTTTATGGAGTGTTGACTTGTCTCGGTTTCAGGCTTTCAGTTTTGTTTATATATTGGATATTGGAAGTCTAAGTCACTCTTTCCTTCCTGTTCTGAGGGTTCTCCAGAAAAATCCACTTGCATACTCTCTCCTCAATTCCAGCTGGCAGGCGGGGGTGGGGGCTGTTTGGAGCAGTGCGGGGCTCCTATCTGTGCTCCAGGTGGCCCCAGCAAGCAAGGCCCAAACCTGAGCACCCCACACACGAACTCACTATGGCACAAGAGCCAGACCCAGAGCCAGAGCTGCTTCCAGCTGCAAGGGGGAAGGGCTACCTGGCCCGGACAGCTACACCCTGCAAGTGTTTAGGGCTTAGACCTAAGCCCGCAGGCCAACAGCCCCTCTGCCACAAACCAGCGAATCAGTTGTCCAGCAACCCAAGAGTCAATCTGTTCTAAGTTCTATCTGTCAGGAGCAGCGCCGGGCTCCTATCTGCACTCCAGGTGGCCCTAGCAAGCAAAGCCTGAACCTGAGCACCCAACACATGAACTCACTATGGCACCAGAGCCAGACCCAGAGCCCAACTCCTTATTCTCAAACATGAGCATTCAGACTCCTCATTTACATAGGAGAATGGCAAGATGAAAAAGAAAAATCCTTTTGGCCAAACCAGAGAAAAGTTTCCTCATTGTTTTCTAGTCTTCATAACTTCTTGTCAATTTACATGTCCTAGAACTCCTTTCCTCCATAGCATCCCCATAAGGGAGGCATATTTTGACCCTCAGCCTTTGGCACCCTCAGACACAAAAGGAGCTTCTTATTGCAGCACTCTGCCTGAAGTATATCTTCAATTGAAGTGCATAGGGACAGGCAAACAGAAAACCCTGGGAAGCAGTTCAAAAGAACTCGGGTCCTGAGTGACCACGGACATCTACACAGTACTCGTTTCCTGCCCACCATGGCAGTGTGCTCCTTAGTGTACTCAGTGGCTTCCTTCCCTTCTGTACAATGAGGGTTCTCCAGAGAGTCAGATCTACTGCAAGAGATACAGATAAAAACAGATACAGAGATCTATAAAAGGAATGGCTTCATGTGACCATAGACGCCAAGGAAACCCCACAGTCTCCCATGCAAAGTCAGGGAGCAAGGTCGTGTGGGTGGAGGTAAGTAGGAAGTTGATGCTGTAAGTCCAAGCCAAGTTCCCAGGAGCATCAAAGACCTCACTAGAAGGAGGTGATGTGCCAATACAAGTAGAAACAAATTCATCAGTCCTCCATCTTCTTATTCCCACTCAACAAGGGTCACGTTCTTCCCTCAGTCAACTGATTCAAATACTACAGTCTTCCAAAAACCCCCTTACAGATAATCTGCAATGATGTTTGGGGCTGGGAGATGAGGCTCAATGATAGAGTCAAGGTCTATCATGTCTAAGGCCCTGGGTTTTGATCCCCAGCACTGCGGCAATAATAATAATTAATAATAATTAGTTTTCCATTTATCTGTACATTCCTTAGCCCAGTTAACACCCAATATTAATCACTACACATTTCTAACTACGCAACATGGAATCATCTCCCAAATAAAGCTCAAATCTTAGTCTAGTGGTCAAAGGACAAAAACTCTGGTAAGATTAGGGGGTATCTGACTTTTACTGCCTCATTTCATGCTGGAGATAATGTTTCAATAAAGAATGAGGGAAGGAAGCCCTTTCAGGAGAGCACAGCTCCAAGAGACAACTGAAGAAACAGTTGCTCAGCTGTTCAGATCTGCTCTTCATTTTAAAAAGGATGCTAAGAGTTGGCCTTTTATTTATTTTTTATTAAGGCATAACTGTAACATGGCTTAAGCACCACGAATCCTCACAAGCATTTATAGATCTGTGATTATATTAGAGAACTTTATTATTAGATTTAGGATATTTTAAGCTAAGCTCTATAATCAAATTAACCTATACACAGAGATGAGCTTTCAGATTTCACATGTGCACTATAGCACCAATTAAACTTTTCTAGTGTGAAAATCTTCTCGAAGCATTTGTCTATGTTTTTTCATGACAGATGAGATGACCACACTAATGGTTAATCTTGACTGTAAACTTGATTGCATTGAGAGATACCTAGAAGATTAAAAGGCACATTTGTTGGAGGGGGGGAGAGATACCTGTCATGATGTTCCCAGAAATAAATGGTGTGGGGAACAGCAACTATGGGGGAAGACCTGACCTGAATTTTGATGGCATCATCAAGTAAGACATCATCCCAGACTGAATAAAAACAAAAGGAGGGAAGTGGCTGGCAAGCTTGCTCTGTCTGTCTGCTTCCAGGTCTTCCTTGCCACCCAGAACACAGTACCAGCTGTCCATGTGCCACAACCTCTCAAACCATGAGCAAAATAAATCTTTCCTCCATTTGAATCATTTCTCTCAACCACTTACAGTTGTAAGCAACATCTAACACAATCACTAATCTGCATATCCACTTGATGAATTCTGAGATTTCAAGGAGAGTCTTCATAAAATTAGATAATGCCTTTTACATTGCCACCAAAAGGGACATCAAATAGAATTACAAATAGACTAACAGCACTAAATAAATGCAAAGATGTTTGGTTAATTTAAGGACTGGGTTCATTTAAATAAATTTTACCTGGCATACTTTATGTCACCATCTATCTGTTTTCTTGCTTTGAGCTTCACGGATGTCAGGAGGACCTGGGAAACCATAGGGATCATCAGGATCCTGGGGAATAGGCAGATTACTCCACCTTCAGAGTCAGGCTTGCTCACTAAAAGGAAGCCAAAGTCAACACCCAGAACTAATAACAGTGGGTTTTAGGGAAGAGTTCAAAGAGCAAGTGGGAGATAACACTGCTGCTGTTTCATTTCCATCTCTTGGTTTTTCTTCCCATGTAAGTAATGACAACGTTAATTCTTATTTAATATGTCAAGCAATCTAGTGACATGAATTGTTGCTGTCTCACAGGAGGTAAGGGGGAGGAAAGGGATTTGGATTTCTCTCGGCACCCATAAGTGCTTCTAGATAAATGTTAAGAAAAATGATTTCTCACTGTTAAATATAAATGAGGAAAAATGGAACTGTCATCTGGAATAAAGCCAAACGACAATAAAATCTTGCCTTCAACTTATTGCCTGGGTGGTTACATTTAATAACATAACTTTTTAAATTATAAAAATTAGCATTGTTTGGGAAAGAAATATAAAAATTCCAATGCTCCTCCTCTGAGGGGTCCCTGAACTACAAAGTAAACATGCTTCAAAGTACAGAGGAAAAGAGACCACGGATCCTGTTCAAGCCTCACTGTGATCCACACTTATCCAGCATGTTCTCCTGGCCTGGCTCTCTCCTAATGGCATTGGCACACAGATCCACTTCACCATCTTGTGCCCCATGTTAGCCATGGGAGGCACCACTATTCCAGAGTAGACTATTCCAGAGTAGACTAGGACAGCTGATTGCAAGTGGAATACCAACATGGTTACATGGGAAAGTGGTAGGCATGCTTTTCAAACCCTTTTATTAATCGCATATGCTGAGGCTTGGATTTAAGATGAAAATATATCGATACAAACTTGATAATTAGTAGCCACAAGTATACTTTAACCGTGGAAACCGAAATATGTCAAGCACATTTTTCTGCAGCAATATGGCTATTCAGATTGGAACTAGGGAAAGAGAATCCCAAGGTAATTGGAATATAGAAGAGAGCTGACCACTGAAAGTCAATTGTGCAGACTGTACCTCCTCAGGTCCATTTGGAACCTGGAACCTGGCATAGCTGGTCAGGTCCATTTAGAAACTGGCTCAGCTGGCTGCTCTTCTTCCAGCCTCATTCATTATTCGCTTCACATAAAATGCATCAGAAAAAAATCATGGTCGATGAATCATTTATTATATTCATGGAATAATATATATGTTAGCATGGCTTATAGCTGAATGTGACTATAATATTAAAACTAATCTCAATGCATGATTTCCAGATGTGTAAAAGACAGGAAACTTGGGGAAAGGGAATAACTATAATCCTAGATGTTGCAGTCAATCTTTCTCATTGCATTTTCACATAACAAATGACTATGACAGTAGCTAACCCTTTTCCTCTATGCTATTCTTGATGTCTTGTGGCAGGAGAGGGGGAAAGTCAACTAGTATTCTTATTTAAATTATGATTTATAACTTATTAAAATATTCATGAAGGATAATTACGCTTTGAAAATTGTTCTGAAGAAGGCAACCAAACTGTGGAGGATGCAGGCACATTTGCCGGTTTTCAAGTGTATATAGGCTACAAACGATATATACCTACAGTAAGATGGCATGCATATGCTAAACTTTGTAACTTTGCCCATAAAATGCATGCCAGCTACAAATTTAAACAAATATTTATGATGTGGTGTGTGAAGGAAACAACAAATATCCTCTCATTACTTTTCTTGGGCCATGAGTTTATGTCTTGCTGAATATCATCTTTAGGTTTCATTGTTTCTTCAGAAAAGTGTGACCTCATCCCAAGTCTATATGCAGCAACTCCATAAACACTCGAAACATAAAAAAGCTGCACCTCCCATAGGACAGTTCCTTTCTAAGTATGTCAGAAGCTTCTAGTCACCTTCTAGAGTCTCTACTGTTAGCCCACTCTGGAAAGCCAAAACCCATGGGAAGAGCCCATCTCTGCTGTCTCCAGCATCTCCCAGTCTGCCTGGCATCCAGAAATGCTTGTTAAGAAGATCTCTCAAAGATAAAGGAGGGAGAGAGGGAGAGGGAGAGAAGGAGGAGGGGAGGAATGACAGGAAAGGAAAAGAAAAATCTCTGTGGGTTCATGGGGAAAGGTTATTCACTGACGCCTTCCAATCTTGGTTGCATCAAATGTTTTTTATTGCTTTTCCTTTTAAATGCTGATTATTTTTCTTTTTCTTTTATGTGTATGAGGGTATTGCCTGCATGTGTGTAAGTGCACCGTGTCATGCAATGTCCTTGGAGGTCAGAAAAAGGCAGATCCCCTGCAACTGGAGTTAGTGATGGTTATTAGCTGAGATGTGGGTGCTGGGAATCAAACCCAGGTCCTCTGCAAGAGCCACCAGTATTCGTAAAAGCTGAGCCATGTCTCCTGCCCTCTGGATCAAATGTTTTTAAGCTTAGAAAACAATTACGTTTATGAGCATGTGTTCAAGTCAGTTCCTTAAATGTCATCATTTAGTCCCATCAAGATAATCACAATATTTTTTGTTTGTTTATTCATTCATTCATTTAGTTTGTGTAGGGAGGGAGCACATACCATAGCGTGCACATGGAGGTCAGAAGATAACTTGTGGGAGCCAGTTTTCTCCTTCCACTCTGTGGGTCCTGGGCATCAAACTTAGGTCATCAGCTTTGGCAGCAAGCACCTTCACCTGCTGAGCCATCTCAGTGACCCAAATCACAGGAATTTTTGTTAAATTTTTACTTGAATTTTTGCGTATTTCATACATAACATCCCTTCAATCTTAATCCCTTTATACCCCCTTCTCCAGTGGAACCCTCCCAAAGCCCCACCCCACTGGAATTCATATATTTCATCATTTGTGTCAAGGCTTATTGTGACAAATTAGTGTCCCTAGACGTTTCATCTGCTGAGCTCTAGTCAGCTATCCAGAGTCCGTCGCTTTAAGACCAGCTCTGCCAACAGTTCTTCAGCTAAGATCGGAGCCTGCTGCCCGTTTCCCATCCCATGCTGGCTTCTGTCTGCTTGAGCTTGCATGGGTCTCATGCAAGCTGGCATCATTGCAGTAGGCTCATAGATTTTAAGATAAATCACAGATAAGAATAAATGAAGAAAAATATGATAGGTGTACATTAAATATTTTGGGGTTTTTAAAATAACAAAATCCTGAAGCCCAGCACTCGGGAGGCAGATGCAGTCAGATCTCTGTGAGTTCAAGGCCAGCCTGGTCTACATAGTGAGCTCCAGGCCAGCTGAGACTAAAGGGAGACCCTGTCTCAAAAAGACCACAAAAAAAAAGAACAATATCCTATAATCCTGCTATTCACAGCAACATATGAGCCTGGAAGACACTGTGACAAATGAAATAAACCAGGCACAGGAAGATGAGTACTACACCTCACTCATGTGAAATGTAAAAGTATTGACTTCATGGGAGTAGAAGGCACAGTGGTTACCTGGGCTGAGGTAATGGGGGTCAGTAGAGGCGGGAAAGGGAGGATGTTGGTGTAAAGGTAGAAAAATTCAGTATAAAAATAATTTCAAGAGATCTACTATATAATATGGTGACTAGAGTTGATAACAATACACTATTTCTAAATGGTTAGAGTAGGCTCTAAGAGCTTTCCTTACAAAAATAACAAGTATACAAGGTAAATAACTTAGCATGATATGACTACTCCACAACAAAAATTTGCATATACATATATACCAAGCATGCTGCAGATGATAAAGGTATCCAATTTTATGTCAACTTTTGAAAAATTTATTTTGGAGAAAGGAATCACAAAAATGAGATTGCTAAATGTACTTCCAAAAGAATGTGTTTAACACACCCTCAAGACCCCCACACCAATTCCAGTCTTTTCTTTGCTCCAAGGCAAACCCCTTCCAAATCTAGTAGACCTTGATTCTTTACTATTCAGACCAATTATCCCTAAAATCTTTATGTGGGATGACCACATGGCCCACCTTCAGAAGGCAAAAGCAGTTACGAACTCCCTCAAGTCCCTCACAGTTCATCAAATACATGCAAATGATAATGATTTCTTATATGCGGTGTATGTACATGTCTGTGCGATTGTGTACATGCACATATGTCGGTGTGCATGCACATGTGTGAACATGCACTTGGAGGCCCAAGATCAATGTCAGGTGTCTTCCTCAGTCACTTTCCACTTATTTTTTGAGACAGAATCTTTTACTGAGCCGGCAGGGCATCAAGTTGGCTAAGCATCAACAGTCAGCACTACTGATGATTCCACACTGCTGAAAGTCAAACCTCAAATGCTAACCCTAGACAAAAACAGAAGTGAACTATTCCCAAGAGCAGAAAATACTATTTTTCTCCTAGACAGCCCATGTTGCTTTTTTTTTTAAGTTTGATATTTTTATTTTTTTATTGATGCTTTGTATATTTCATACATCATTTTCCAATTCAATTCAGGCATATTTCCCTTTCCCTTCCCCCCATCCCACCCACCCCATCCCAGATCATGCATTCTGCCATAACTGTCCTACATCTTTCTCTCAATTTTATTTTTTCATTTTTTTAGCAATAAGTGATAATTTATGTGTACAAGCATCCAAGAGAAGATTCCCAGAATAAAGCCTCCAAAGCACAGGAAACAAGCAAAAATAGATAAATGGTATTCTAAAAAATTAGGAAGCTTTATATAGCAAGCCAAATCATCAACAGAGTAAAAATACAGCCTGTAGAATAGCAAAACATTCATAAACTATCCATATGACAAGATACTCATATCTAAAATAAAGTTGATACTTAAAAGATCAACAACAATGCAATTTACAAATGGGCACATGCTCTGAATAGAAATTTCTGAAAAGAAGACATGCAAATGCCAACACATAAAAAAAGTGTTTTAATACACCCATCATCAGGAAACAAGTCAAAGCACAATGTAATATCATCTCATTGCAGGTAGAGATAACAGTTACCAAAGAAATAAAAAAGTAAAATGCTAGGAGAGTGAGAAGAGAAAGGAATGCTCACAGACTGTGGATGGGAATGGAAATCAGTATGTCCAGTATAGAAAAGAGTATGAGGGTTCCTCTAAGAACTAAAAGTAGAAGAACCATTATGATCCAGAAAAACACTGTATGTATATCCAAAAATGTTAAAATATAGTATCAAGGAGATACTGTCACTCCCATGTCTACCCCTATCCTATCACAATAGCAAGATATGAGACTGACTAAGGTATTCATCAATGGATAGATGAATAAAGGAAAGGTTATATGTAAATGGAATATTATTCATCCATAAAAAGAATGAGATTGTCTTTTACACTAGCAGATGGAACTAGAGGCCTAAATTTGTGTGAAATAATCTACAGATGGAAACAAGTGCTGCATGGTTTCACTCATTTTTAAAAGCTAAAAAAAAATCAGATACTAAAAGAGGACAGTGAATAATGGTCACTGTAGATCAGAAAGGAAAATGAGGAGAGAGGTTCACTATCAGGTACCAACATATTTAACTTTAATTTGTGATTACTATCGTGTTTTAGAGTACCATAGGTACATGTAGGGATTCTCTTGGCAGAGCGCTTAGGGAATCAGCAAGCAACATCCAAGACTGGGCTCCTGCTGTATCCTGCTTGCCTGTTAAACCTGCCTGGTGCAACTGTCTTTGATGCTTTGGAAAGATTCACATTCCTGTAGTGATCTAGTAGTATATGGCCTGAAATCCTGCACTGTCCCAAACCCCAATTTTGTATGTCCCAACCCCACAAGGTCTGTATAAAAACCCTGTGATTACAGCAATGAACCAAGCTATTTCCCTCATGGGATTGCTCCCGGTCCCATCCCATCTCTGGGTCCGTCTCTTCTCTCTTTCTCTCTCTCTCTCTCTCTCTCTCTCTCTCTCTCTCTCTCTCTCTCTCTCTTTCCCCCCTCATCTCTATTCGATTGTGTCCTCACTTCCAAATCCTCCCCCTCCTTACCAAGGCTTAGACCGGGTTCTATGAGCCCTGTCTAGGGAGGAAGAACACTCTGGAAGGCAGCACACGTGTGATAAATTCCCTGCTACAACTACAGTCCCAACAATTTATTATATATTGCAAAATAACTCAAAAACTATATAATGGAAATTTCTGATTTGCCATTTTGAAACCCCAAATATTCTACAAATGGGGGCTGGAGAGATGGCTTTTGCAGTTAAGAGCACTGGTCACTCTTGCAGGGGACCCACATGGCGTGACAATGGTCCATAACTCCAGTTCCAGGGATCCCAATCCTTTTCTCGTCTCTCCACATGGGCACTGAATGAAATGGTGTACTTACATGCTTGCAGACATAACACTCATAAACATTAATAAGTTAAAAATAATCATACAAATGAAGTTTTAATTTCTACTTTTTATAGATGGACCACCAGCTGATTGAAACATATTATTTGTGGTTCACGGATGCAGAGAGTCCTGTGCAGCAACAGTCTAGGTGTGGACCCCTCAGATGCAGCCTGTCCTTCTGATCTGATAGGGCCTTGGGCCACACTCACCAACCGCTTACTTGGCACTCATCTACCCGGTTCTTTCCATCTGGCTCCCTTTGGTTCTCCACAAAGGAATTGCACTATCATGCTTGGGAAATTTTTTTGATTAATCTAAATATATCAATTCTGCTCCCCTAAGCTATAAATAATTTTAGTTAAAGCAACAGAGCAAAATGTCCCTATTATAAATACCAATCCAAAGAAATCACACACCAAGAAAAACCCTTTCCATACCCTGGATGATGAATTACATAATTAAGCAACACCCTATGCTATGAAATTCAAGAGGCTGCTTGAATACAGAATACATGTTAAATGAATGGAATACAAGATCATGGTTTTCGTTCTTTTCCATGGCTTCTATTACATTTGTCACCTTTTTAAAGCTCTTGTCACTTTCCTCATGAGTCTACTAGTTCTAAAATTATAATTATTTAACACTGCATGTTGTCTTACTTTTTCACTTTTCTATAAATTCGTTCTTAATTTTTCCATAATAAGGACAAATATCTTTTTATTTTTTTTTTTTTTTTTTTGGTCTTTTGGAGACAGGCTCCCTGTAGCCCCAGCTTGTCCTGGACCACTCTTGAGACGGCTGGCCTTGAACCCACAAAGATCCCATAGCCTCTCCTCCAAGTTCTAGGATTAAAGGCGTGCGCACGACCAAGCCCGGCAGAATGACAAATATCTTAATCTTCATAAATATGCTAGAACAAAAAATTATAAAATTAAGTCCCTACAACCTGTCTACCATAGGAATTCAAATTAAGTTGTGTATCTATTATCATCATTCCTTCTGAAAGATCGAACCTAATTACCAATGGATAACACTGATCTGTTCCCCACCCAGGTCAGGGCATCTCTCTGAATGCATGCTTTATTTACAAACGAACATCCCAATCATAGGAAATAATAGTCTAGTCTAGTTCCATAGTATGGGTTTTATATATAAATCCTCTTTTAAGCTTATGTAACTGTAAAAGATAGCTATTTTTTCTCCATGACCAATTAGAAAATAGGATTCCCCCACCCCTACTCTGTGGACACATCTCTCCCACCTAAGCATATTACTTTCATAAATTTTGAATTTCCTATTGATTCAGGATTTATGGCATTAGTTTATTCGAGTCTATCAAAATATGATATAACTCACTCTTCTTCATCTTTATCTCTTGATGAATTTAGATTTACGGAAAGCAAATTGCATAGGGTTTAGGGAGATAAAATTATAGTCAGCTATATCTGAGTCACCATTCAAGCTTGAATAGTTCTGATTTATATGCCCCCCCAAGGTTAATTGACAGTCTAGTTTCTGAGATGTAAAAGAGATGTAAAGTCACAAACATTGCCTAAACAATTATACAAAGTAACACCAGCTTGCACATCAGAGAGACTCATATGAGCACTGAACTCCCTGTCTATGGGACAAATGTAAAGTCCCTCCCTGACCTAGCTCACCTGAAGGCAAAGCTCTAGATGTTCTCAGCTATGGCTGGGGGAGGTAGCTCAGTGGTTATGTGAATTTGTTATTACTATGACAGGGACCTGAGTTACGATCACCATGCCTGGGGAAAAAATGGAAATCACGTCACAACTTTTATCATTGTAACATGTAAAACATAGGAAAGATGATCACCAGACCCAGCCACACATATGTCATTACCCTATTCCTTCCTGACTGCTGGCTGCACATGGGGTCGGCGACTTTCCATTCGTTTGTTCTGTTAGCAGATGCTCTAACTAACCAGCCAGTGCCACATTTTCCCCTTCCCTGGCCTTCCCAGCATGCCCCACACAGGCGTCTAACATGGGCAGCCACTTGTGTCCTCATGCACTGGTTCTTACCTCTCTAAACCACCCCCCACACGAAAGTGCAAACTCTGTGTTGAATGACTGAGAAGTGCACTCTGGTCTAGGCAATTTCCCCTTGAAATTACAACTGACACTGATTTTTCCCACATTTCAGCAAATAAACAGATATTAGGGAGGGGGTGGGCATAAATACATTTAAAGCCAGATATTCATTTACTCTTTGAAAAAAGTTTAGACGTTGGATAGGAACCAAGATAAGATTTTAGCATAAATACTAGGCAAAAAGTTTTGACTACTTTATTTCCAAAGTTAAACATGAGAAAAAATCTAAAGCTTTTCCATCAGAATTGAAAATTAGTACAGAACACCAGGATTAACTCTAAATTAAAACGTAAGGTGTGTGTTTTAGTCTCTTAACCCTGTTTCACTGCCTCATTTTTCTTTAACCACTAATGCCAAAGGCCTCTTGAAAATTTTTTCTGTAAAAATAGTTGCTCTAAACGAGAGTGGCCAAAACGCTGGGGCCAACCAGGGCTTCCTTCACAGTGGAGTGCGAGCACCGCCAGTCTCCTGTCTTTGAACCACCAGGGAGTATTATATTTCAAGAAAGAACTGAAGAGCCCCTCCTCGGGCCAGGCTTTTGAGCCGATTCTCAGCCCTCCATCAAAAGAATCTATCTGAGATTGGCCCCTTGCCTTCTGAAGAGCAGGTTCGGAAGAACAGAAGAAAGAGAAGACAAATTAGAAGCTGCAGAGGAAATAGGCAAGTCCCCTAAAACTGATCTCTTAAAGCAGCAAGAAACAAGGGCACAAGAAAGGGCTTAAGCAAGCAACTGGAGAGAGCAACTTCAGCGAGATGACTGTGGAGAAACTGACAGAATGGAAGCCTATGAGAACCGAGCAACAGACGCGAAGGTGTGAGGGAAGCACAGGGCACTGGAGAGATCCAATGCAAAGAACCCCAAGGGTCCGCTGAGAAAAGCCAGCTAGTTTATGGAGATTTTCCTCCCCCCTTATGCCACTGCCCCCCCCCGCCCCCACCCCCCAGCATTCATGAGACATCTCTGACCCATTGTTGCTTGCGTATTTCTTCTCTCCTGGTATGTATTCTAGAGCTGACTAGGTATAGAAATCCAGTCTGTAGGTGTGCCTGAGAGCTAAAGAGGAAGATTAAGTGTTTTCTTTTGTGCTGGTTACAAGCCTAGGTTACTCCACTTTTGTTTTGCTGACTCTTCTTAGTGGTTGAACCCTGGCTGAAAAGAACAAGTCCAGGAAGAGCAACAGCTGGTTATCTTGACTGTAGTAGCTCCTATCCAGGATGTCTTGGTGCCCCCTTATCTCAACCTGTACAGACTGCCTGTTTTGTGACCACCTAGTAACTGCTTATCTTAACTGCAGGAACTAAAAGTTTTTTTAGGGTTTTAATTTTTTTTATGTACTGACTGGAATGTCTCAAAAAAGCCCCACCAGGATAACGATTGCTATGTAAGTTGAAAACCGCATCCCTGAGGTGAGCACTGTACTTCTAAATCCAACCCAGGATTTCATCTTGTCTGGCCATCTCATATAAAACTAATTTGCTAACTGGAACTCCCTGGTTGTCTGTGTGATTTTTCTGCCCAGAGGTCTTCAACAAACCCACAACACTTTCTCTTCTCAAAGTGCTGTCTTCCTAAGGATTTCTCTTAGTGTCATCGTTACTTCAATTCCCTGGGGATGCTGGGTAGTAACTAACATCACACTGACTGGGCGAAGATGTTTGTGAAGAGTGTGTTCTTCAGACAGCTGGACAGTGAGTGTTGTTTTGTCCTCATTGTGCCCCCCTCACCAGATGTGACTACACTGGGTGGTTAATAAACTGCATAGTGCCGTTGCTCTCAGTGACTTCTGCTCCCAAGACCCTCTCTGGACTTGTTCCAGACTGAGGTCTTTGGGCTGGTGCAAACACCCAGCATCCACATTAGCCTGAGTTAGTTTCTCTCACTCTCTCTCTCTCCCAACCTTGTCTCCTCCTCTCTCGTCTCTCTCTCTCTCTCCTCTCTCTCCTCTCATCCTCACGATCCTCTGAACTTTCTTCCCATACAGACATCACTTTGTGTTGATGTCTCAGTGCAAATCAGCCTTACTGCATTCTTTCAGATGTTTATTCATCAATAAACAAATTTTGTTCCCTTGTCCCTGTCTAAGGGTAGATTAAAGGCACAGTGACATATCTAGAGAATAGTTTAAAGGGAATTGCAAGATCTTAGGATAGCTGATGGTTTGTTTGTTTAACATTACAGCTGGAAGTGGAAAAGCAGTAGAGCACTATCCTTCCATAGAGGCAATGATTTGAGAATCTGAATACTAATGAAATGAATGTTTCCATCCTGTTAAAAGCAAAATAGTTGCTGGCAACTTCCAAAGACATACACTCTTTTTGAAGTGGTGTTTCTAGCTAGCATAGGATGTACATGTTCATCCAGCATTGGGTTTTTTTTTCTCACACACAAAAGAAAAAAAGAAAAGGAACATTTAATGATGTTCTCACATAAATGAAATATAAATTGCTAAAATATATGATGGAGAAAATTAAATAATACAAAAAGACTTTTACTGAGTTGTTCTAGTCAATCACTAAAGTTTTGAATAGTAAAAAGTGAAGATGTATCTGTTACAATCAGTCATTAAACTTGATGGGAAAGCACTGACAAATCTGTACACTTTTAGCATTCTCTCTTAAAATATTCCAGGATCATTTCTGATTTGAGTAGAATAGCTGCCGAGCAAACACCTCTTTTGATAATGAGTCTCCACAGAGCCTGGTGTGTCCCGATGTGTCCCGTAGTCTGTCCAGGCCAGTCTTCCCTCCATAAAAAAACAAATTTACTCAGTCTCTTTGTTTTGAATGAGAATTAAAGTATCTGACCAGAGTGGCCCAGATCCAAAAAAGAACCATTTGACAGCAACCACTCGCTTAAGTTTTTTAAATTATATATCTATTTTAAATGATTATAACAAAGTTATATCACAAAGTTAAATAGACACTTTAACTGCCCCATAATTACTAAATTATGCCAAAGTATGGCATCTTTATACTGAGAAATTTTATCTACCAGGTGAATTAACAAATCTTATAAAAACATCTCAAGCAACTCAGATCAATTTGTAATGATGATGATACCGGATTTTTTTAAGCCACTTCTACCCCTGATAACCGTCCTTTAATCCTGTTAGCTTGCCTACACTAGCAAAGTCTTCTTCATGACTACTCAAGCCTTCACCTCCTCCCATAACTCCTCTCTGCAGCCCATCTGAGTTTGTCACCGTGCTGATCTGGTGATACACAGTCTCTCCAGACCGCTCCTGCCATTACCCTGGGAATAAAGAGCAAACTCCTTAACACAGGTTTTAATTGTAGCCCCCCCCTTGCTCCTGCTCCTTGCCCCAGCTCCAGCCCACAGGCTTTCTTGCAGTTTTCAGCTTCCCTTTGCATCCTTTTCAGCCCCTAAATTCAAATGTTCAAGCTACTTCTCCTTGGTCTGAGCCCTTCCCTTTGACTGGGCAGAGACAGAGGAAGCGGGAAGTGGGATCTTAAGGTTGATACAGGGATGAGGACTGTGGTGGTTGAATGAATGTCACCCATAGGCCCTTTAAGAGTATTCTGGACATTTGTCTCCAGGTTGGTGGCTGTTTTGGGATTCTTAGGAAGGTTTGTGCCATGCTGGAGTAAGTACGTCACTGGGGGCAGGCTTCTTGAGTTTAACAAGCCTTGGTGTGTTTCCAGTTGTTTTCTCTGCTTGTCCTGTGGCTCATGTGAGAGATGTGGACCCTCGGCTTGGCTTCTTCCAGCTCCAGCGCCATGCCTCCCACCACAATGGACTCTAATTCCCTGGAACACATCAATCATAAGCTCAAAAAATAAAACTCTTCTTTTATAGTCCGTTGGGTACATGGCTGTTTTTATCACAAGCACAGAAAAGTGTGACTAATACAAGAACCCATCATCACGATGATGAGACAGTTCCTGCGAGCTGGATGGGCAAGTACCTAGACTATGTTTATTTCAAGAAACAAATTCTCCTTTGTTTCCATCCAACCTGGCTTAAAGTTAAAACAAGACTAGGGCTGGAGAGATGGGCCTGCAGTTGTAAGAGTGCCGACTGCTTTGCAGCAGACCCGGGTTGATTTCGATCCCCAGCACTCACACTGGCAGCTAAGAACATGTCTTAACTCCAGTTCCAGGGGAAATCACAACACCCTCGACTGACCATCCAGGCATTGCAATACCTGGTCAAAACCGACATGCAGACAGTACATTCATACACATAGAAAAAAAATTAAAAATTAAAAAGAAAAGCAAGACTAGAACAAAGCACATCCCACCTTGCGGCAGGACACGGACCTGATTCCACGTGAGTAGAGAGCTAGACTGGATCAGGAAATGAAACATATCATAGTTGATGTGAAGCCCACATGACAGTTGCCAAAATACCTGGTCTGTGAGAATGTTACAACATTGCCCAGGAAGATGTGGCAACATCGCAGCAGGTATCATGGTCTCTTGTGGTTCTTAACCAAAAGTAAAATCTTTAATCCCAGATCAAGCTTTGGCAGTTATTCCTCCTATCAAAGGGGGGGATCATGAGATCCTTCCAGGATGGCAGGTGTAAAGTCAGAGGGCACAAGGGCAAAAAGCAGTCACAGAGACAAAGAGGAGTTGGCTGGACCTCTAAGTGGGCAATGAATCAAACTTGTGCTTCCAAACCACGTTTTCCATTAAATAGCAGAGCCTAGAAAATATTGTATTCTGCACCCCATAAGGACAGGAAAATTGTCCCACTGATTAACATTTGTTTCAAGATACGTACATATATTTGTGTAAGAGATGCAATGCAAAAGAGATACTTCAAACCAGTATAAACATACTTTTCTACCAAAGGGTAAAGACAATTAGTCATTTAAGAGCAGACACGTCGTAAACCATTCTTTTATAGCACAAAGGACAAGGTATTTAAAATAAAGTGACTAGTTCCATATGAAATACTGATTACTTTTGTTTCATTTTGATTAAAGGGTCTCTGTCACAGATGAATTATAGCCCCTCAGAATCCATGTGTTGATCCTTGACCTTAGGAAATCAAATTAAAACTACTTTAAGATTCCATCTTAACCCACTCAGAAGAGCTATCATCAAGCCAAAAGAAAATGCGAAAAAAAAATGAGCAGAGTAAGAAAAGAGAAATCCTCATTCATCATTACTGGGGGATGGGAGGTTGAGCCTCTACTATGGAAATCGTTTGCAGTTTCCTCCAAAACATAAAATAAAATCAACATATGATTCAGCTATACCACTCAAGCCAAAGAAAATAAAAAAAGGCTGTACATCCACATTTGTAACTAAACTATGAACAATAGTCCAGGAAATGAGAACCGTCCTAAAAACCCAAATAACCAGCAATGAATAGATTTTTTTTTAGTGGTACTTACTCAATGAATTTTGTTCAGCCTAAAAAAATAAAATCATGAAATGGTCCAGTAAATGGACGTAACTAGAGATCCTCACATGTTGAGCAAAATAAGCCAGACTGAACAAACAAATACAGCAGATATTGCCTGTTTTCTTTCCTATGTGGATTCTAGACTTGAATTTATATACAAAAGGGGATAGGAGAATAAGAAGGGGTCTTAACGGAAGTGGATCAGGAAGAAAAAAAAAAAGAGTTAATGGAATACCCAGTGAAATGAAATCGAAGTGAGGAACATTGGGGGAAGACAGGATTCTGTGTGGGCGAGAAGGTGCAGTGTGAACAGGAACAAAGTACATGAATACAAGTAAGAAAAATCGGCTACCCGGCGAAACCCTTGCTTTGTATGCTAATTAAAAATAGATTACAATCTGAATTTTAAAATTCATTTGTTGCAAGTCCTAACCCACAGATACCTCAGAACGTGGCTGCATTGGAAATAGAGGCCTTGGACAGATGTGATGAAGGTTAAATGTATTAGGGGAAAACATCCTACCCCAGCAGCTACCTATTGTCCTATGAGAAAGGAAAAATTAGTTTAAGTTAACACACAACCGTGAAGATCATACCAACATACAGTCATCACCAAGTCACAGATGGAGCCGACAGAAGAAGCAGGCCCTGCCAACGCCTGGACCTTGTGCTTCTACCCTCAGAGCAATGAGGAAAATGAACAATTTTGTTCTGAAGGCCAGTCCTGGACAACTAACAGTCTTTGAAGTAAGGAAATGGAACTTAGCTCAAAACAGCCCATATTGGGAACTGTGTGAAAACATTTTTAAAATCCATAAATCCTAGCACTCGGGCGGCAGAGGCAGGTGGATCTGTTGTGAGCTTCAAGGCCAACCCTAGTATACAAAGTCCAGGACAAGATGGGGCTATGCAGGAACCCCTGTCTTGAAAAGACAAAACATAAAACAAAAACAACACACAAAAAAAAAAATCAAAAAAAAAAAAATTCCAAAAATGGGCATGGGTGGTGCACACTTTTCAATTCCAGAACTGCGGGGCAAGAGCAGATGGATCTCTGTGAGTATCAAGTCACCTTCTACAGAGCAAGTTCTAGGCCACTGGTGCAACAGGGAGACCCTGTCTCAAAAGAGACCCAAAAAAAAAAAAACCAAAAAAAGTTTATTTATAATGCAAGAAGAAAAGAATCAGACACACGCTTGAATAAACTGTTTAAAAGTGTTTCTGAGGTTTGGTTCACTGACTTCCTTAGGAAGAATAAAGAGTCACACTGTCCTCAGTTCAGCCACATAAGCACAGGCGTTCCACCAGGCTTTTCCATTGTCACCATAACATCCTAGTTTAAAATGTTCCTCCTAATATAACCACTCAAGGTGAGATTAAAAAGGAAGATACCTCTCTTGGCTTGCTGTCGGAGCTCAGACAGAGAAGCAGGAATGTAGACTAGCTGGGTACTGAACTCCGTTACAAAGCACCACATGTCAGGCAGAGATCTGTACAGGAAGGCTTAAAGACTCTACACACCATCTTATTGCAGACACTAAAGCTGACAGTCAGAAAATCAGGAAGCTAAGTCCTGTGCCTGTCTGTTCACCAGGAATCTTTTCAGTCATTAAATACCCAAAAAGTGACATTTTGAAGGTTTTTTTAGAACTTTTATGCAGATCTTCAAAAGAAATTTATTGTATTATCAAGATTTACTTTCTGATGTACAGGTTTATTAGCGTTTGTGACGTGAATGCTAGCCCAGAAAGTCAAACAAGCACCATCACATTTTCATATAAGATTAGAAAAGCTGCTTTATGGCCCTGTGTAGGCCAAGAATGGGTTCCCATTGTAGCTATCTCCTATAGGTTTGGTAGTGCTTGGTGCAGGATTTTCCTGTGCCTTTCCCATGTTGTCCCTTCATCGTGTCCCTGGCATGTGGGCTTCCCTTTTGTGGTTCAGATCACAAATACCTTGTCACTATGTTAAGGTATGGTTTTGCTTTCCTCCTTCAGATGCTTCCCCCCCCTCATTCCTCCTCCTTGTTTATGGAGTATTGACTTGTCTAGTTTTCAATTTTGTAAACCACTCTTCTCTTCTTGTTCTGAAGGTTCTCCAAAAAAAGTCCACTTGGATTCTCACCAATCTCACGAGGGGGTGGGGGGGGGGGTATGCTGCCCCAAATCCACCAACCCGGCACCAAAGCAAGGCGAAGGGCAGTCCCGCCCAGAAGTCCTCAAAGACGCGACCCCCTAGCTGCAGTCCCGGAAAGAGCCCACCTGCAAAAATACTTGCCCAAGTGACTTCTTGGCTGCCCGCTCAAAGGTGCAGAGCACTGCCCCAAGTCCCGTGCAGAGCACTGCCCCAAATCCGCTGACCTGGTGCCAAAGAAAGGCGAAGGGCGGTCCCGCCCAGAAGTTCTCAGAGACAGGACTCCCTAGCTGCAGCCCCGGAAAGAGCCTACCTGCAAAAATACTTGCCCAAGTGACTTCCCGGCTTCCCGCCCAAAGGTGCAGAGCACTGCCCCAAATCCGCTGACCCAGCGCCAAAAAAAAGCCCATGTTGCTTTTAAGAACAGTAATTGTCATTGTCTCTAAGATGTCCTACAATACTGAGTTTTTGTTGTCACCAGTGACACATCTGACAGAAGTTTATCATCCAGAGTATATAAATTACTCAAAAAACAAAGGACCAAGAAAACAAATAACCCAATCAAAAGATGAACTAAAATCTGACAGAGCCTTCTCAAAAGAAGAGGTAAATATGGCTGAGAAACATCCTAAAAAGTGTTCAACATTGGTAGTGATTAAGGAAGTGCAAATTAAAACCACTTTAAGATTTCATCTTACCCCCATAAGACTGTGATCAAGAAAACAAATGAGCTGGGCATGGTGGCACACGCCTTTAATCCTAGCACTCAGGAGGCAGAGGCAGGTGGATCTTTGTGAGTTCAAGGTCTGGTCTACAGAGCGAGTTCCAGGACAGCTGGGGCTACTGGGAAACCATCTCCAAAAGACAAAGAAAAAGAAAAAGAAAACAAATGATACCAAATTCTGGAGAGGTTGTGGGGAAAGGAGAGCACTCATTCACTGCTGGTGGAATTGCAAACTCGTGCAACCCCTATGGAAAGCAGCATGGAGAACTCTTTAAAAACTAAAAATGAACCTATCATTTGATCTGCTTATACTATTCCTGGGTATATACCTAAAGGATTCATCCTATTGCAGATATGCATGCACAACCATGTTTATTGCTGTTCTTTTCGCAATAGCAAAAAGCTGAAAGAAACCCAAGTATCTCTCAACTGATGAGTGGATAATGAAAATGTGGTACATTTACACATGGGAGTAGTTCGGTGCAGTGGTAAAGAAAGATGACATCATGGCAGAGTGCAGGGACTCGGGTGGGGCGGGGGGCATGGAAAGGGAAAAAATTCTAGATTCAATTGAGAAATGACATATGACCTATGGAAAAAGTTTAATGACAATAAAAAGGTTTTATAGATATTAGAAAAAGAAAGATGACATCATGAAATTTGCAGGTAAATGGATGGAACTAGAAGTTATTATCCTAAGTGAAGTAACACAGCATCAGAAAAACAAATGACGTATGATGTCCCTCATTTGTGGATCTTAGCACCAAATCCCTATATGTAAGTCAAGGTAGGTAATTTGTTAGTAAAAAATAATACCACATTGACTGATATTACTATTGATATTACTGATATTATTACTGATTATATTACTGTTATTAGTGATATTACAATCTGTAACTCCAGTTCCAGGAATCTGACACCCTCTTCTGACCTTCATGGGCATTGGTGCTGTTATACACATGCAGGCAATAAACTCATACACATAAAATTAAAATAATAAAAAAATTAAAGAAAAACAAGCACACCTTCATGAGCATGGGTGCTGTTATACACATGCAGGCAATAAACTCATACACATAAAATTAAAATAATAAAAAAATTAAAGAAAAACAAGCATCATAGTCAACGTTTCATTAAACTAGAAATGAATAAATAAGCACACAATAGACTATAACTTAATAATGTATCATATAGTTGAACTGAACAGCAATTATATTTGGAATTATAATAGAGAACTGGGAGAAGAGGGATCCATTCATAAGTTGACATGAATAAGAACATAAGCAAGAGAGAACATAATAATATCTCCAGTAAGTTGTGCTGGTTAAAATTGAAACCACCTTTCACCAGTTATAATAATCAACTCTACATAGATTGGAGTCTGTTTCCTATATATAAAACCTGAAAAGATAGAACCACTAGAAGAAAATACACAAGAAATTACTTCATAACAAGAGGATAAGAGAAGATTCCCAGAATAAAGCCTCCAAAGCACAGGAAACAAGCAAAAATAGATAAATGGTATTCTAAAAAATTAGGAAGCTTTATATAGCAAGCCAAATCATCAACAGAGTAAAAATACAGCCTGTAGAATAGCAAAACATTCATAAACTATCCATATGACAAGATACTAATATCTAAAATAAATTGATAACTTAAAAAGATCAACAACAATGCAATTTACAAATGGGCACATGCTCTGAATAGAAATTTCTGAAAAGAAGACATGCAAATGGCCAACACATAAAAGAAAAGTGTTTAATATCACCCATCATCAGGAAACAAGTCAAAGCACAATGTAATATCATCTCATTGCAGGTAGAATAACAGTTACCAAAGAAATAAAAAGTAAAATGCTAGTGAGAGTGAGAAGAGAAAGGAATGCTCACAGACTGTGGATGGGAATGGAAATCAGTATGTCCAGTATAGAAAAGAGTATGAGGGTTCCTCTAAGAACTAAAAGTAGAAGAACCATATGATCCAGAAAAACACTGTATGTATATCCAAAAATGTTAAAATATAGTATCAAGGAGATACTGTCACTCCCATGTCTACCCCTATCCTATCACAATAGCAAGATATGAGACTGACTAAGGTATTCATCAATGGATAGATGAATAAAGGAAAGGTTATATGTAAATGGAATATTATTCATCCATAAAAAGAATGAGATTGTTTTTACACTAGCAGATGGAACTAGAGGACCTAAATTTGTGTGAAATAATCTAAGCATAGAGAGACAAGTGCTGCATGGTTTCACTCATTTTTAAAAGCTAAAAAAAAATCAGATACTAAAAGAGGACAGTGAATAATGGTCACTGTAGATCAGAAAGGAAAATGAGGAGAGAGGTTCACTATCAGGTACCAACATATTTAACTTTAATTTGATTATAGTGTTTTAGAGTACCATAGGTACATGTAGGGATTCTCTTGGCAGAAGCGCTTAGGGAATCAGCAAGCAACATCCAAGACTGGGCTCCTGCTGATATCCTGCTTGCCTGTGAAAACCTGCCTGGTGCCAACTGTCTTTGATGCTTTGGGCAAAGCATTGTCACATTCCTGTAGTGATCTGGAGTATAAGGCCTGAAATCCTGCATGTCCCAAACCCCAATTCTGTATGTCCCAACCCCCACAAGGTCCTGTATAAAAACCCTGGATTACAGCAATGAACCAAGCTATTTCCCTCATGGGATTGCTCCCGGTCCCATCCCATCTCTGGGTCCGTCTCTTCTCTCTTTCTCTCTCTCTCTCTCTCTCTCTCTCTCTCTCTCTCTCTCTCTCTCTCTCTCTCCTATTCGATTGTGTCTCACTTCCAAATCCTCCCCCTCCTTACCAAGGCTTAGACCTGGGTTCTATGAGCCCTGGTCTAGGGAGGAAGAACACCTGGAAGGCAGCACTCTAGTGATAAATTCCCTGCTACAACTACAGTCCCAACAATTTATTATATATTGCAAAATAACTCCAAAACTATATAATGGAAATTTCTGATTTGCCATTTTGAAACCCCAAATATTCTACAAATGGGGGCTGGAGAGATGGCTTTGCAGTTAAGAGCACTGGTCACTCTTGCAGGGGACCCACATGGCAGCTGACAATGGTCCATAACTCCAGTTCCAGGGGATCCAACTCCTTTTCTGCCCTCCATGGGCACTGAATGAAATGGTGTACTTACATGCTTGCAGACATAACACTCATAAACATTAAATAAGTTAAAAATAATCATACAAATGAAGTTTTAATTTCTACTTTTTATAGATGGACCACCAGCTGATTGAAACATATTATTTGTGGTTCACGGATGCAGAGAGTCCTGTGCAGCAACAGTATAGGTGTGGACCCCTCAGATGCAGCCTGTCCTTCTGATCTGATAGGGCCTTGGGCCACACTCACCAACCGCTTACTTGGCACTCATCTACCCGGTTCTTTCCATCTGGCTCCCTTTGGTTCTCCACAAAGGAATTGCACTATCATGCTTGGGAAATTTTTTGATTAATCTAAATATATCAATTCTGCTCCCCTAAGCTATAAATAATTTTAGTTAAAGCAACAGAGCAAAATGTCCCTATTATAAATACCAATCCAAAGAAATCACACACCAAGAAAAACCCTTTCCTAGCCCTGGATGATGAATTACATAATTAAGCAACACCCTATGCTATGAAATTCAAGAGAGCTGCTTGAATACAGAAACTACATGTTAAATGAATGGAATACAAGATCCATGGTTTTCAGTTCTTTTCCATGGCTTCTATTACATTTGTCACCTTTTTAAAGCTCTTGTCACTCTTCCTCATGAGTCTACTAGTTCTAAAATTATAATTATTTAACACTGCATGTCTGTCTTACTTTTTCACTTTTCTGGATAATTCTTCTCATTAAGATTTTTTCCCCATGATTCAGAATGACAAATATCTTAATCTTCATAAATATGCTAGAACAAAAAATTATAAAATTAAGTCCCTACAACCTGTCTACCATAGGAATTCAAATTAAGTTGTGTATCTATTATCATCATTCCTTCTGAAAGATCGAACCTAATTACCAATGGATAACACTGATCTGTTCCCCACCCAGGTCAGGGCATCTCTCTGAATGCATGCTTTATTTACAAACGAACATCCCAATCATAGGAAATAATAGTCTAGTCTAGTTCCATAGTATGGGTTTTATATATACTATCTCTTTTAAGCTATGTAACTGTAAAAGATAGCTATTTTTTCTCCATGACCAATTAGAAAATAGGATTCCCCCACCCCTACTCTGTGGACACAGTCCTCCCACTAACATCTTACTTCTCAATAAATTTTGAATTTCCTATTGTATTCAGGAGTTATGGCATGTAGTTAGTCGAGTCTATCAAAATATGATATAACTCACTCTTCTTCATCTTTATCTCTTGATGAATTTAGATTTACGGAAAGCAAATTGCATAGGGTTTAGGGAGATAAAATTATAGTCAGCTATATCTGAGTCACCATTCAAGCTTGAATAGTTCTGATTTATATGCCCCCCCCAAGGTTAATTGACAGTCTAGTTTCTGAGATGTAAAAGAGATGTAAAGTCACAAACATTGCCTAAACAATTATACAAAGTAACACCAGCTTGCACATCAGAGAGACTCATATGAGCACTTCCCTGTCTATGGGACAAATGTAGTCACCTCCCTGACCTAGCTCAGCCTTGAAGGCAAAGCTCTAATTTCTCAGTCTATGGCTGGGGAGGTAGCTCAGTGGTAGGGAATTTGTTTACTATGTACAGGGCCCTGAGTTCGATCCCCAGCACTGGGGAAAAAGGAAATCACTCACTAACTTTTCATTGTAACATGTAAACATGAAAGGATCACCAGGACCCAGCCACACATATTCTTACCCTTATTCTTCCTGAACTGCTGCCTGCAAGCCTGGGTCGGCAGACTTTCCAATTCGTTTTGTTCTGTTAGCAGATGCTCTACCTACCAGCCAGTGGCCCACATTTCCCCTTCCCTGGCTCTTCCCAGCATGCCCCACACAGCGTCTAACATGGCAGCCACTTGCTGTCCTCTGCACTGGTTCTTACCTCTCTAAACCACCCCCCACACAAAAGTGCAAACTCTGTGTTGAATGACTGAGAAGTGCACTCTGGTCTAGGCAATTTCCCCTTGAAATTACAACTGACACTGATTTTTCCCACATTTCAGCAAATAAACAGATATTAGGGCATAAATACATTTAAAGCCAGATATTCATTTACTCTTTGAAAAAAGTTTAGACGTTGGATAGGAACCAAGATAAGATTTTAGCATAAATACTAGGCAAAAAGTTTTGACTACTTTATTTCCAAAGTTAAACATGAGAAAAAATCTAAAGCTTTTCCATCAGAATTGAAAATTAGTACAGAACACCAGGATTAACTCTAAATTAAAACGTAAGGTGTGTGTTTTAGTCTCTTAACCCTGTTTCACTGCCTCATTTTTCTGTTAACCACTATGGCCAAGGCTCTATGAAAATTTTTTCTGTAAAAATAGTTGCTCTAACGAGAGTGGCCAAAACGCTGGGCCAACCAGGGCTTCCTTCACAGTGGAGTGCGAGCACCGCCAGTCTCCTGTCTTTGAACCACCAGGGAGTATTATATTTCGAGAAAGAACTGAAGAGCCCCTCCTCGGGCCAGGCTTTTGAGCCGATTCTCAGCCCTCCATCAAAAGAATCTATCTGAGATTGGCCCCTTGCCTTCTGAAGAGCAGGTTCGGAAGAAATTAGAAGCTGCAGAGGAAATAGGCAAGTCCCCTAAAACTGATCTCTTAAAGCAGCAAGAAACAAGGGCACAAGAAAGGGCTTAAGCAAGCAACTGGAGAGAGCAACTTCAGCGAGATGACTGTGGAGAAACTGACAGAATGGAAGCCTACGAGAACCGAGCAACAGACGCGAAGGTGTGAGGGAAGCACAGGGCACTGGAGAGATCCAATGCAAAGAACCCCAAGGGTCCGCTGAGAAAAGCCAGCTAGTTTATGGAGAATTTCCTCCCCACCTTATGCCCACTGCCCCCCGCCCCCGCCCCCAAGCATTCAGAGACCTCTCTGACCATTGTTGCTTTATTTCTTCTCTCCTGGTATGTATTCTAGAAGCTGACCTAGGTATGAATCCAGTCTGTAAGGTGTTGCTGAGAGCTAAAGAGGAAAGATTGAAAGTGTTTTACTTTTGTGATGGTGTACATAGCCTAGGTTACTCCATTTTGTTTTGCTGACTCTATCTTAGTGGTTGAACCCTGGCTGAAAAGAACAAGTCCAGGAAGAGCAACCTGGTTATGTTGACTTTAGTAGCTCCTATCCACGGATGTCTTGTGCCCCCTTATCTCAACTCTTACAACTGCCTGTTTTGTGACCACCTAGTAACTGCTTATCTTAACTGCAGGAACTAAAGTTTTAGGGTTTTTAATTTTTTTTTATGTCTGACTGGAATGTCTCAAAAAAAGCCCACCAGGATACGGATTGCCTATGTAAGTGAAACCCATCCCTGAGGTGAGCACTGTACCTTCTAAATCCCAACCCAGGGTTCAGTTGCTGGCCAGCTCATATAAAACTAATTTGGCTAACTGGAACTCCCGGGGTCTGTGTGATTTTTCTCCCAGAGGTCTCAACACCACAACACTTTCTCTAAAGTGCTGTCTTCCTAAGGATTTCTCTTAGTGCATCTTTACTTCAATTCCCTGGGTATGCTGGGTTAGTAACTAACATCACACTGACTGGGCGAAGATGTTTGTGAAGAGTGTGTTCTTCAGACAGCTGACAGTGAGTGTCTGTTTTCAGTCCTCATTGTGCCCCCCTCACCAGATGTGACTACACTGGGTGGTTAATAAACTGCATAGTGCCGTTGCTCTCAGTGACTTCTGCTCCCAAGACCCTCTCTGGACTTGTTCCAGACTGAGGTCTTTGGGCTGGTGCAAACACCCAGCATCCACATTAGCCTGAGTTAGTGTCTCTCTCTCTCTCTCTCTCTCTCTCTCTCTCTCTCTCTCTCTCTCTCTCTCCCTCTCTCGTCCTCTGAACTTTCTTCCCATACAGACATCACTTTGTGTTGATGTCTCAGTGCAAATCAGCCTTACTGCATTCTTTCAGATGTTTATTCATCAATAAACAAATTTTGTTCCCTTGTCCCTGTCTAAGGGTAGATTAAAGGCACAGTGACATATCTAGAGAATAGTTTAAAGGGAATTGCAAGATCTTAGGATAGCTGATGGTTTGTTTGTTTAACATTACAGCTGGAAGTGGAAAAGCAGTAGAGCACTATCCTTCCATAGAGGCAATGATTTGAGAATCTGAATACTAATGAAATGAATGTTTCCATCCTGTTAAAAGCAAAATAGTTGCTGGCAACTTCCAAAGACATACACTCTTATGAAGTGGTGTTCTAGCTAGCATAGAGATGTACAATGTTACACACTTGGGTTTTTTTTTTCTCAACAGAAAGATTTATGATGTTCTCACATAAATGAAATATAAATTGCTAAAATATATGATGGAGAAAATTAAATAATACAAAAAGACTTTTACTGAGTTGTTCTAGTCAATCACTAAAGTTTTGAATAGTAAAAAGTGAAGATGTATCTGTTACATCAGTCATTAAACTTGAGTGGAAAGCACTGTACAAATCTGTACATTTTAGCATTTTCTCTTAAAATATTCCAGGATCATTTCTGATTTGAGTAGAATAGCTGCCGAGCAAACACCTCTTTTGATAATGAGTCTCCACAGAGCCTGGTGTGTCCCGATGTGTCCCGTAGTCTGTCCAGGCCAGTCTTCCCTCCATAAAAAAACAAATTTACTCGTCTTCTTATGTTGAAATGAGAATTAAGTATCTGACCAGGTGGCCCAGATTCAAAAAAGAACCATTTGACAGCAACCACTCTGCTTAAATGTATATTTAAATTATATATCTATTTTAAATGATTATAACAAAGTTATATCACAAAGTTAAATAGACACTTTAACTGCCCCATAATTACTAAATTATGCCAAAGTATGGCATCTTTATACTGAGAAATTTTATCTACCAGGTGAATTAACAAATCTTATAAAAACATCTCAAGCAACTCAGATCAATTTGTAATGATGATGATACCGG
Organism: Rhizomys pruinosus; assembly: GCA_009823505.1. Lineage (NCBI taxonomy): Eukaryota > Metazoa > Chordata > Mammalia > Rodentia > Spalacidae > Rhizomys > Rhizomys pruinosus. The sequence goes on from VZQC01013487.1 coordinate 27,861, forward strand.
ATTTTTTTAAGCCACTTCTACCCCTGATAACCGTCCTTTAATCCTGTTAGCTTGCCTACACTAGCAAAGTCTTCTTCATGACTACTCAAGCCTTCACCTCCTCCCATAACTCCTCTCTGCAGCCCATCTGAGTTTGTCACCGTGCTGATCTGGTGATACACAGTCTCTCCAGACCGCTCCTGCCATTACCCTGGGAATAAAGAGCAAACTCCTTAACACAGGTTTGAAATTGTCAGCCCCCCCTTGCTCCTGCTCCTTGCCCCAGCTCCAGCCACAGGCTTTCTTGCAGTTTTCAAGCTTCCCTTTGCTCCTTTTCAGCCCTAAATTCAAATGTTCAAGCTACTTCTCCTTGGTCTGATGCCTTCCCTGTGACGGGCAGAGACAGAAGGAAGAGGGAAGTGGGATCTTAAGGTTGATACAGGGATGAGGACTGTGGTGGTTTGAATGAATGTCCCCCATAGGCTTTAAGTATTCAGACATTTTGTCTCCAGTTGGTGGCACTGTTTTTGGAGGTCTTAGAAGGTGTGGCCATGCTAGAGGAAGTACGTCACTGGGGGCAGGCTTCGTGAGTTTAACAAGCCTTGTGGTTTCCAGTTGTTCTCTCTCTGCTTCCTGTGCTCATTGAGAGATGTGACCCTCGGCTTGCTGCTCCAGCTCCAGCCGCCATGCCTCCCACCACAATGGACTCTAATTCCCTGGAACCATCAATCATAAGCTCAAATAAACTCTTCCTTTTATAAGTTCCTTTGGTCATGGTGTTTTATCACAGCAACAGAAAAGTGACTAATACAAGAACCCATCATCACGATGATGAGACAGTTCCTGCGAGCTGGATGGGCAAGTACCTAGACTATGTTTATTTCAAGAAACAAATTCTCCTTGTTTCCATCCAACATGGCTTAAAGTTAAAAGCAAGACTAGGGCTGGAGAGATGGCCTGGCAGTTAAGAGTGCCGACTGCTCTTGCAGAGGACCCGGGTTTGATTTCGATCCCCAGCACTCACATGGCAGCTAAGAACTGTCTTTAACTCCAGTTCCAGGGGAATCCAACACCCTCTTCTGACCTCCAAGGCATTGCATGACACGGGTGCACAAACCTACATGCAGACAGTACATTCATACACATAGAAAAATAAATTAAAAATTAAAAAAAAGCAAGACTAGAACCCAGAGCACATTCCCACCTTGCGGCAGACACGGACCTGATTCCACGTGAGTAGAGAGCTAGACTGGATCAGGAAATGAAACATATCATAGTTGATGTGAAGCCCACATGACAGTGGCCAAAATACCTGGTCTGTGAGAATGTTACAACATTGCCCAGGAAGATGTGGCAACATCGCAGCAGGTATCATGGTCTCTTGTGGTTCTTAACCAAAAGTAAAATCTTTAATCCCAGATCAAGCTTTGGCAGTTATTCCTCCTATCAAAGGGGGGGATCATGAGATCCTTCCAGGATGGCAGGTGTAAAGTCAGAGGGCACAAGGGCAAAAAGCAGTCACAGAGACAAAGAGGAGTTGGCTGGACCTCTAAGTGGGCAATGAATCAAACTTGTGCTTCCAAACCACGTTTTCCATTAAATAGCAGAGCCTAGAAAATATTGTATTCTGCACCCCATAAGGACAGGAAAATTGTCCCACTGATTAACATTTGTTTCAAGATATGTACATATATTTGTGTAAGAGATTGCAATGCAAAATGAGTTACTTCAAAACCAGTATAAACAATACTTTTCTACCAAAGGGTAAAGACAATTAGCCATTAAGAGCAGACACTTCGTAAAACATTTCTTTTATAGCACAAAGACAAGGTATTTAAAATAAAGTGACTAGTTCCATATGAAATACTGATTACTTTTGTTTCATTTTGATTAAAGGGTCTCTGTCACAGATGAATTATAGCCCCTCAGAATCCATGTGTTGATCCTTGACCTTCAGGGAAATTCAAATTAAAGCTACTTTAAGATTCCATCTTACCCAGTCAGAATAGCTATCATCAAGCAAAATAATGAAAAAAAATATGAGCAGATGTAAGAAAAGAGAAATCCTCATTCATTCATTACTGGTGGGAATGGGAGGTTGAGCCTCTACTATGGAAATCCGTTTGCTGTTTCCTCCAAAACACTAAAATTAAAATCACCATATGATTCAGCTATACCACTCAAGCCAAAGAAATAAAAAAGGCTTGTACATCCACATTTGTAACTAAACTATGAACAATAGCCAGGAAATAGAACCGGTCTAAACACCCATAAACAGATGAATAGATTTTTTTTATGTGGTACATTTACTCAATGGAATTTTATTCAGCCTTAAAGAAAAATAAAATCATGAAATGTCCAGTAAATGGACGTAACTAGAGATCCTCATGTTGAGCAAAATAAGCCAGACTCAAACAAATACAGCAGATATTGCCTGTTTTCTTTCCTATGTGGATTCTAGACTTGAATTTATATACAAAAGGGGATAGGAGAATAAGAAGGGGTCTTAACGGAAGTGGATGCAGGGAAGAAAAAAAGAGTAATGGAATACCAGTGACATGAAATCAGAAGTGAGGACCATTTGGGGGAAGACAGGGATCTGTGTGGGGAGAAGGATGGCAGTGGTGAACAGGAACAAAGTAACATGAAATACAAGTAAGAAAATGCTACCGCAAAACCCATTGCTTTGTATGCTAATTAAAAAATAGATTACAATCTGAATTTTAAAATTCATTTGTTGAAATCCTAATCCACAGACCTCAGAACGTGGCTGAATTGGAAATGAGGCCTTGGAAGATGTGATGAAGGTTAAATGTATTAGGGGAAAACATCCTACCCCAGCATCACTATTGTCCTGATGAAAAGGAAAAATTAGTTAAGTACACACACACCGTGGGAAGATCATACCAACATACAGTCATCACCAAGTCACAGATGGAGCCGACAGAAGAAGCAGGCCCTGCCAACGCCTGGACCTTGTGCTTCTACCCTCAGAGCAATGAGAAAAGAACAATTTTGTTCTGAAGGCCAGTCCTGGACAACTAACAGTCTTTGAAGTAAGGAAATGGAACTTAGCTCAAAACAGCCCATATTGGGAACTGTGTGAAACATTTTTAAAAATCCAAAATCCTAGCACTCGGGAGGCAGAGGCAGGTGGATCTTTGTGAGTTCAAGGCCAACCTAGTCTACAGAGTTCCAGGACAGCTGGGGCTACAGGGAGACCCTGTCTTGAAAAGACCAAAAACAAAAACAAAAACAACAACAAAAACAAAATCCAAAATTTCTGCTGGGCATGGTGGTGCACACTTTTAATTCCAGAACTCAGGGGGCAGAGGCAGATGGATCTCTGTGAGTTCAAGTTCAGCCTGGTCTACAGAGCAAGTTCTAGGCCAGCTGGGGCTACAGGGAGACCCTGTCTCAAAAAAGACCAAAAAAAAAAAACCCAAAAAAGTTATTTATAATGCAAGAAGAAAAGAATCAGACACACGCTTGAATAAACTGTTTAAAAGTGTTTCTGAGGTTTGGTTCACTGACTTCCTTAGGAAGAATAAAGAGTCACACTGTCCTCAGTTCAGCCACATAAGCACAGGCGTTCCACCAGGCTTTTCCATTGTCACCATAACATCCTAGTTTAAAATGTTCCTCCTAATATAACCACCCAAGGTGAGATTAAAAAGGAAGATACCTCTCTTGGCTTGCTGTCGGAGCTCAGACAGAGAAGCAGGAATGTAGACTAGCTGGGTACTGAACTCCGTTACAAAGCACCACATGTCAGGCAGAGATCTGTACAGGAAGGCTTAAAGACTCTACACACCATCTTATTGCAGACACTAAAGCTGACAGTCAGAAAATCAGGAAGCTAAGTCCTGTGCCTGTCTGTTCACCAGGAATCTTTTCAGTCATTAAATACCCAAAAAGTGACATTTTGAAGGTTTTTTTAGAACTTTATGCAGATCTCAAAGAATTTACTATTATCAGATTGACTTTCTGAATGTACAGGTTATTGCTTTGTGACTTGAATGCTAGCCCATAAAGTCAACAAGACACCTCACATTTTCATATAAATTAGAAAAGCTGCTTTAGTGGCCCTGTGTATAGGCAAGAATTTTTTTTTTAATTTAACTTTTATTGATGCTTTGTGCATTTCATACATTATTTTCCAATTCAGTTCAGGCTTATTTCCCTTTCCCTTCCCCCCACCCCAACCCCATCCCAGATCATGCATTCTGCCATAACTGTCCTGCATCTTTCTCTCAGTTTTTTTTTTTTCATTTTTTAGCTATAAGTGATAATCCATGAGTACAAGCATCCTTTGTGCAAAACCAATCTGCAGGCTGTTGTGTCCAAACTCCTACAGCCCCACCATCCAGTGGGGGGTGACAGGTTGTTTGTTCAATCAAGTTGATCAAATGAGTGTCCAGACTACATTGCTGTAGTTTCACCATTCACCCCAATCGCAGCCCTTACATTCTACCACGCCCCCTCTTCCGCAGGTTGTTCCCTAGGCTTAGAAAAGGGGCACAGGTGGATGAGAGGTAAAACAGTCCACTCTCTCTGGAGCTGTTGACTTGGACTCTGGTCAATTCTGGCTGTTTCCTTTCATGGGCTGACAGTTTGTCCAGGAATAACCTTTCGATCCTACTAATGAAGAACAAGCAATTAGATATATAGGTATTTAAGCAGCACTAATAGTTATGGTAGGTTACTTTAGCATAGACACATGTTTGGATATGTTAATCCATGAATTACAATTTTCCCCCCTGTTAAATATGACAGGGTCTTACTGTGGCTTATAACATCT
>VZQC01013487.1:35854-147759 GCA_009823505.1 Rhizomys pruinosus
CACAGGATGAAACGAAAAAGGAATTAGAACACTCAGTCAATCAAGAAGAAAGGAAAGGAAAAAGCCTCAGAAGTAGAATGGAGGAAGCAGAACAAAGAATATCAGATCTGGAAGATAACACAGAGCAATTAAAAAGCTCAAATAAAGATTATGAAAAATTTAAAAATACACAAAAGTGGCAAGAATTATTTTAAAGCCATGCTTTTTTATTCTTACCCTATTTTAAACCAAGCTGTCTTCTTAGCTTCTTGTTTTTATTTGTCTTTACGAAACTAAACTTAAGTTTCTGAGCCACAAAATTATGCCAATATTTGTAATCCTTGATCTGCCAACACATGTTTTCCAAACATTATGAAAAAAAGTAGTATTTTGAAGTTACCTATCTTTAACCAAGAGTAGGTCAACTTCTTAGAGAATCATAGAATTTAACCAGAAAAAACATCAGGATATCTAATGACAGTGTCCTGAGACAAACCTTAACATGAATTTTTCATGACTATTTTTCTGGTGTTTAATGGAGCAAAGTTTTATCTGGTATTAATCATGTTTTCCATCTCACTGATAAAATTTATTTCTGTTTAATTTTATGTCACCCCTTTCCAATAAACTTCACACTTCTAGAACTGCCTGACTGTAAATGAACTTTATTTTGCAATTACTGTATTTATTCAACAGAACCTCTTTCTATCTAAACCTGCAAAACTCAGAACCAACTGGGAGTATCTAAGGTCAAAGTTCATTCTCAATCTTTCTAATTAATTTTGCTTCTTATTCCTTTTTAATTATTATTTTAATTAATCCCTAAACTTGTACTGGATAATAGATGATATTATGTTACATGTATGCATTGGGTAATATTAAAATCAGGATAATCCTATCTTCTCATTTGTTGTGTCACCATGGTCAAAACACTCAAAAATCCCTTCGTCTAGCTTCTTGAAAAAATATATAGTACACTCTAAGTACCCATAACCTATCTACTATGCAAAAGCACAGCAGAATATTCTTTCCTCCTAACTATAACGAACTAGTCTTTAATTCTCCCCAGCCTGATAGCTTGTGTTGACTTTGAGTTTCTATGAGAGCAGCTTCCTTCAGTTCTACATTAGAGTGATACCACGTGGTCCTTGTCTCTGTGTGTCTAGCTTAAGTTAGAGGCCTCCACCTCAAGCCATTGTGTCACAACGACACAATCTCAGCCGTCCTCTGATGGAATAGTGTGCTGGTGAGTATGTGTATTGTAATATCTTTACCTGTTCATCAGCTGGTGGGCACTTAGGTTGTTTCTGTTTCTTGCCTATTGTGAATAGTTCTGCTACAATCATGGCATGTGGACAGCTCTTAATATACTAATTTCTTTTCCCTTGGATTTATATGTACCCAATAGTGGGATTACTGGACCATAAGATAGTTTTTACTTTAGTTTTTTTGTGGAACCTCCAGACTGTTTGACATTGTGGCTGTACTAATTCACATCCCTGCATGGCCATGCTTTGTTACACTTACCTGAATAAATAGCCTGCCTCCTGTCTTTATTTTTTAAAAGTCAGCTTTAACTCAGAGGACAACCACTCCCCCAAATGTCTCTTGGAACTGTATCTAGAACTGTGTTTCTGAGTCAGGCCTCACCTATAATTTCATTCAAAACCATTTATCCAGTTTCAATTGGGGAAGCACAAGCTTGAATTCACCATTATCAGACAATCTTGTCTTTTCATCCCTAGTTCTAGAATATCTCACACACACAGTGTCAAGCATTCCTTCTCAATCTTCTTGTTTTCTGTGAAGATGTGCATGCTACCTTTCAGCACTTTGATGTGTTAATTCTCAGACATACTCATATTCATTCATTGCCTTTAGGTTAGAGTAGCAAAGTGAGATTCCCAGGAAACAAGATCAGGTGCTCAGGACATAAGAGCATGTGATTCATTGAGATGGCCAAGGTTAATTAAAATCATTAGTCCTGATTTTAAAATATTTTATTTATTATTATTTTCTGTGTATGAAGGTATTACCTGCATGTATGTAGTGTACCCATGTCATGCAATGCTCAAGGTGGTCAGAAGAGGGTATTGGATCCCTGGAACTGGAGTTACAGACTCCAGTTAACTGCCATGTGGGTGCTGGAGGCCAAAACCAGGTCCTCTGCAAGAGCAGCCAGTACTCTTAACTGCTGAGCCATGTCTCCAGCCCCCTGATTCTATTTTATAAAACTCATTCCGACACATTCCCACAACACATGCAGGCTTCTCTTTCCTCCACACACTCACCAATGCTGGTTTCTTCAGACTTTTTGACAGTAGCTACTTTATCTAGAGTAAGGTGAAATAACTCACTGTGGTTTTGATCTGAGTTTTTCTAATGAAGTGTGATGCTGAACATTTTCTCATATATCCGTCTGTACACCTTCCTTTGTGAAATTTCTATTCAGGCCTTGTGCCCATTTCTAATTGAATTTTTCATTTTTTTTTTTTGCCAGATTCCACATACCCCTTGTCGACAGTTCAGTTTGGAAGTGTTCTCTCCTGTTCTGTGTTTTCTTCTCCCTCTTATGATTATTTTCCTTCTTATACAGTTTGATGAAATTCCATTTGTTTGTTTTTAATACTGCTTCCTCTGTTTGTGAGGTCTTTTCAAAGAAATCCTTAGCCAAGTCCAATATCCTAAAGTCTTTTCTTCTAGTAGTTTCATAGTTTCAGGCTTTACATGTAGGTCTTCAATCAATTTTGAGTTAATATTTATATATGGAAAGAGATAAGGGTCTACTTCATTCATTGGTATGTAGATATCCTAACAGGCAAAATTTATTGAAAAGAGTATCTTCTCCCAATGCATGTTCTAAGAACATTTGTCAAAAATTAATCAACTGAGGGTATAGGACTTTACTTCTGTATGCTCTATCATGACCCTTTGGTCTATGTGTCTGTAATTTTAATTATTTATTTTGTTTCTTTTGCCTTTTTTGAGACAGAGTCTCCCTGTAGCCCCAACTAGCCTGAACTCATTCTATAGACCAGGCTGGTTTGAACACTCAGAGATCCTCCTGCTTCTGTCTCCTGAGTGCTAGGATTAAGACATGTGCCATGATGCCCGACTACATTTTTATTTAGCCTAAATACCACCCAACACCACATAATAGATATGCATAAAATGAAGGATATATGAATAAATTAATGAATATATGCAAATTTAGACTTTGAACTTTATAAAACCTGGCCACTGTCTCATGAACTCCTATGCATTGTGAAAGGAAATTTCCAGTTTAGTTTTGCTTTAAAATCCATCAAATCATCTTGAATCTTCTTGACTGCATATGATTCTGTCTGCCATTTTTACAAATGCTGTTTGTAACTATAGTAACTTTTTTGATATGTTCCAATGAACCAATATACACTAATGAATAGCCAGAAAAGAAGTTCTGATTTTTAATTCTTATTTGCACGTGTGTGTGTGTGTGTGTGTGTGTGGTTTACCCATGGGTGCCAGAAGAGGGTGTCATATTCCCTGGAGTAGGGGTTACAGGAAGCATCCTGATGTGGGAACCAAACTAGGATCCTCTGATAGAGCAACAAGCACTCATAACCCCTGAGCCATGTCTCCAGCCCCAAAGTTCTGATTCTTAATAGTCTAATAGCTTCATTTGAGCTATTAAAATATACTGGTATTTCTTGGAAAAAAGTGGAAAGAAAACTTTCAGAGAAGTGTGCCAGATTTTAAGATGGCAATTGACTTTTTTATTTTTTTTTAATTTTATTTATTTCTGTATGTGTGTGAATGTACTGTCTGCCTGCAAGTCTGTGCACCCGTGTCGTGCAACGCCGCGGAGTTCAGAAGAGGGTCTCGGATTCCCCTGGAACTGGAGTTCTCCTGGAATTGGAGCTTCAGACGGTTCTCAGCCACCATGTGGGTGCTGGGGATCGAACCCGGGTCCTCTGTAAGAGCGGTCGGCGCTCTTAACTGCTAGGCCATCTCTCCAGCCCTGGCAATTGACTTTTAATAGCATTCTATTGCTTATATGTAACACTCAGAGTGGGAGGAAAACCTCCATCATTCCATAGTGAATATATAAAACCAAGCCTCACTTCGTTTGTTAACCTTCAAAAACTTAGCTCTTAATGAAGTCAGCAAGCTTGTATTTTGTCAAAAACTGTCTTTCAGTGAAGTTTGAACACGTAGTTGGACACGTACCTCACTAGGACTATGTGTCATAAAGCAATGAGTCACTCCTATCAGACACCCGTACTTCAAAAGGCTGTGTTGCTTTATCTTTCCTTCCCCTTATGCCATTGCTGAGATAAATGGTCCATATGATTATTCATGGCTTGGAGGTGTTTTCACCCAGTGAGGTCTGCGCATGAAGCAGCCCTTCAGCACTCTTTCATATGCAGTCCATTTCTCTCCATCAAAAGTCTATTTTACAGTGTTATATGCAAATGTGTAACCTCCATTAAACAGCTCCCATTTCAAAACCTTAGGTGAGAAATTTCAAAGCACACATAGTAGATATCTGCTTTTCACCACAGAAATGAAAGTAATTGTTAACTCTGTTATCTTGAAATCTCTGTAAAAATTCAACAGATACTGAAAAATAAAGATAACCAAACTTCAACATAGTGTTGAAGGATAGAAGCCAAGGAATAGAAAAAGATCAATAACATGCATTATTTCTGTTATCTCTATTAAGTATCCAACCAGCCTCAGATATGTTTACTTACTCCACATAGAATATTACAGAAATAAGTGCTTGATAAACCAGGAACTGATAGTAAACCATCACAACTCAGCTTCTGTCATATGTAAGGCACACAAAAGCTTAGTAGTCCATGAAATTTTCACAGTAAGCTTTAGAAGAAGCTAAGACTTTCTACATTTGATGGATTTAAAATAAAAATAGTCTTACCAAGCTAAGTCATTTATTTTAAATCATTTTAACTTTGACCTTTAGAACAAAGTTCAGTCCCATCAGCATGTCATGGAAGGCCCTTCATGACAAATCTCCATCAATGTTCCCAAAGCACATCTTACCATGGCTGCACCCCCACCTTCTTCTATATCAACCCCATTCTTCTATATCCCACACCTCATTCTTTTACCTACATCTTTCTTCACAAAACATAACTTACTATGTGTGGTCTAAATCCTGCCCACTTTGTAAATCATTACTCATTTTTTCCAGACTTAGCTCAAGCACAGTTCCTAGAAGAAACCTTCTGTGACTGTTCCTTCCCACCTTCTCCAGAGACAAGCTGCCTCCAGCTGCCTTTCCTCCACCCTTTTTATCATATGACATTCAGCTTGACACTCCATTTAAATGCTCACTGAGCACCAATAAATATTCATTTGTCTTATAACTCTCAACATCTCTAACATAGGATACATCTTCTAGTTTTTACTGGCAAAATAAAAAGTAAAACAAAAGGATGAATAAATGAAATGATATATACAAATAGCAAAACTGTATTAACTTAAACAAAGTTCTTTGGTTAACAGCCATTTGTAGAGCACTACTACTGTTTTCTAAGTTTGCTGCTAAGCACTGGAGACGAGAGCTGAAGAAGGCAGAATTCATACTCTGAAAATCAAAGACAGGTAGGATGCTCTCATGCCACAAGAAGGCCAATTGTCTTGGAGCTATTAAATACCTCACTTGAAATTCTGTCTTCCTGGCTCAACAGCATTACCCAGAATTCTCCCAATACAGGGGCTATATACAGCTGGTGATAACACCTTGACACTTCCTTTACCATAGCGAAAACATTAGGCGGATAAAGACAAAAAAACAAAGTTGCGGTTTTCATAGAATACAAAATAAGTACTCGAAATTCCCAAACATTTTTAACTCTGTAGAATTTGACTAGGTAGGTAAAAGTTCTGAGATTATCTCAGATCTAAATGCTGTGTAAATAATAATCACTTATTAAAATATTGTATTAAGTCAAAGAAATTGATTGTGCTTTCTACTTCAAGATATAAGCATAAGCAAGAAATTTATAAAAGGACTCAAGTAGCCAATTAACTAATAGTAAGTTTTGAAAAACAGAATTACAGGAAATTAAAAGGCATTTATATAACAAAGGAAAAAACAGAATGAATAGAGAATGGGAGAAAACCTTTCGTAGCTATTCACCAGACAAAGGAATAATATCTAGAATACATAACAAAAAATAAACACACAAAAAGCCCACAAACAATCCATTAAAGGAATGGAAAAATGATTTTAACAGCTAGTTCTCAAAAGAAGTATGAATGGTCAACAAATACATGAAAAGTTGTTCAGTCCTTAGCCAACAGAGAAATCAAAACTACATGGGGAAGGGCAGGGGAAGTGGCTCAGGGGTTAAAAGAACTTGCTATTCTTCCAGAGGACTTTGGTTCAATTCCCGACACCCACATGGTGGTTCAGTCACCCCCTTCTGGACTTTGTGGGTATACATACATACATACATACATACATACATACGTACATATTGGTAAACATACAGGTAATCAAAACACTTGTACAAATAACAAAATAAATCATTAAAAAATAACTACATGGAGATTCCATCTCTCCTAGTCAGAATGGTTATAATTATTTTAGAAAAATTTAGTGAGGATTTTGGGGGGAATGTAAATTAGTGAAGCTACTGTGGTCATTAATATAGACATTCCTTAAAAAACTATCATAAAATGCAGATACACCACTCCTTGAATATATACTCAAAGGAATCTCGGTAGTAAACCACAAAGATAGTTGCACATTCATATTAATTATGGCATAGCCAAGATATAGAACAGTCTTAAGTGTCCATGGATAGATGAATACATAGGGGGAAAGTGATATATGAATACAGTGGAACCACAAAAATCATAGCTAAAGAGATGTATACACACAATTCAGTCACCATAAAGGAAAACTGTTATTTACAAGAAAATGTATGGAACTTGTGGTCAGCACACTAAGTGAAATAAGCCAGACTCTGAAACACAAACACTCCTGCAGAATCTAAGAAAATTAAACACGCAGGTAGAACAAGAACAGTTTGGGAAGAAGAAGATAACTAGCCATAGGGAGTAGAGGAAATAACCAGCCACAAGGAAGAGAATGTGATAAAAGACCATGGTGTGAATAATAAAAAATAAATAAATAAATAAATAAATAAATAAATAAACAAATAAATAAATATTCAGGGGCTGGAGAGATGGCCTAGCGGTTAAGAGTGCCGACTGCTCTTGCAGAGGACCCGGGTTCGATCCCCAGCACCCACATGGCAGCTGAGAACCGTCTGAAACTCCAATTCCAGGAGAACTCCAGTTCCAGGGGAATCCAACACCATCTTCTGACCTCCACGGCATTGCACGACATGGGTGCACAGGCCTGCATGCAGACAGTACATTCATACACATAGAGAAAAATAAAATAAAATAAAATAAAAGACCATGGTGTGTACATGTATGAAAATGTCTATGATGAAGCCCATCATTTTGGACATTGGATATATTTTATTTCAAGTCACTACTAAAGTAAATATCAACTATGAAGACTAAAAGCTATTGGATATTACTTAAGGGAATCTGAGCAGAATGTAGTTTCTGCTGTTTGAGGGTCAGATTTTAAACTGGGATTAACTCTGACAGAAGCTCTACTCTGAGATTTGATTGGGTTAGACAAGCTCTTTTAGTGTGACAGTGCAATCTTTGCATATTCATATGGAAGATGCCTCCTTGGGATGATATGACAGATGCCAGCAGGCCCACCCGGTGGAATATGGCTTCACGTAGTCCAGGCAATGCACCACCTTCCCCCAGGCCTGAAATATTCACCACTGACTACAGTTTACAGATGGAATGTCAGAACAATCCCACAGGAAGATGTCTGTCATAAGCACTCGGATTTATTGAAGATAGCTCTCTAGTAATCTATTTAAAAAGTATTAAAAACTTTGGAGATATGAATGAAAGCAAGCTTTCAGTAAGAAAGAGCGAATCAACGAGAGGCAAGCTGTTTTGAGACTTAGTCTGCCACCAACAAAAACGTCACCCCTCTCAAATTTTATGGCCCTCTAGAAGTAGACAAATCTCCCATTTGAACTCATTTTATATCCATCTTTTTCTTTTTTTTGACCTTTTCAAGACAGGATCTCCCTGTAGCCCCAGCTGTCCTGGAACTCACTCTGTAGACCAGGCTGGCCTTGAACTCACAAAGATCCACCTGCCTCTGCCTCCCAAATGCTAGGATTAAAGGCGTGCACCATCATGCCCAGCAATATCCATCTTTTTCTAGTTATAATAAAATTTTTCTTCTACTCAATCTATATATTTTAAGAATATTTTATTTTCTATATTCACTGAGCCCCTTAGTGCTACCAGTATGTTTGGGTGCAGGACTGTCCACCGCAGCATGGCTGGCCTACCAGGGGCTGCATCCTTGAAGAGCAATGACTCTCCCTTTCCCGGCAGCCACCACCTCTTCACAGCTCCTCAGTTACGTGTGGAATACCATAGGCCCCGCCCCAGCCATGCCAGCTTGATCTGTTACCAGGCTTGGGCTCGCAGCTTTAGCCACTGTGAGTTCGCATGGCCCTGTTGTGTCCAGCAAATCGTATTTCACTGCAGACCTGCGCTACTTCTGCCTCTTAGAACCTTTCTTTCCCCCTCTTCCTTCCTGGTCCTCAATTCTCCCTCTCCCAGAAGCTATCAGTTCCAAATGTCAGTTTTTATTCTCTTAGAGTATGTCCCTGTGTCTTCTTCAAATGGCTTGAACATATTTATAATTATTATTTTTAATTCTTTGCCTAGAACTCCTTCCAGGTCATTTTTATTATTATGGGATTAGTAATTTGCAAAAGAGGCATGTTGTCTTGGGTGTGTGTGTGTGTGTGTGTGTGTGTGTTGTTTCTGCCCTTGGCCCTGTCCATCTGGAGAGTTTGTTAGTTGAGTTTTTCCTGCTTTCTTTACTTCTTTCTTTGTTCAGGTCACTTTTCTGCTTTCAGTGGAGACATTTCCCATGCTCAGGAGAGGACTAAGTCTTAGCAGGACTCAAATGCCCATTGTCCCCTGTGGGCCTGGAGCAGAGTTCCAGAGTGACACATGTGAGCCTGAGAAAGGAAAGCCACTGTCTCTCACTTGCTAGAGGAGGCTTTTCAGATTGCATTCCTGGAGCAAAATTCTTGGGAGTTGTAGTTGAGCCTGGTGCAAACTAGTACCCATAGGGTCTTATTTTTATTTATTTATTGTTTTTTAAATGTATTTATTCTTATTTTACATGTATGAGTATTATGCATGCATGTATGTAAGTGCATGCATGTCATGCAGTGTCACCAGAGGACAGAGAGGTCATCAATGCCCTGAAGCTGAAGTTAATATTGGTCGTTAGCCACCTGCAGGTGCTGAGATTCAATCCCCCCCCCCCCCGGGTTAAGAGCTGCCAGTGCTCTTAACCCCTGAGCCATCTCTTCAGCCCTCTTATTTTTATATTTTGAAACAGGATCTTATGTATCCCAGGCTGGCCCCAAGCTCACTGCATAGTCAAGGATGACCTTGTACTGCTGTTTCTCCTGCCTCCATCTCTCAAGTACAACAGGCATGAACCACCATGCCATATACTGTTTGAGGACTGAACCCAGGGCTTCATACATGCTTGCAAGAACTCTATCAACTGAGCTATATCACAGGTACTTTTTTTCCTTTCTTAAGGTTGAATAAATTATAAGTATTTTTAAGGTAAACATAAATCAGTATTAAAGAAAGGAGCAGAAATAACCCCTTCTTCATAGTTTCCATCTTTTGATATGATGTAAATTCTTCCCTGGCTGAATCAAGAAGCTCAAGAAAATGTGGTTTGGAGACTTTTTACAAATATTCAACACAGAGGAGAATTCAGAAGGCCAAGTATAAAGCTGAGAGCCAAGGCAGATTCTTGACACAGAACTACAACTGAACTCAGGACTTCTAAATCACTCCGAAGGGGGCTGGAGAACTGGCACAGGGCAAAAGCAGCTGCTTCTCTTCCTGAGGACCTGAGATCAGTTCCTAGCATCACACTGGGCAGCCTACGACCACTTGTAACTCCAGCTCCAGGAGATCCACACCCTCTTCTGGCCTCTATAAATACTTGTACATACTTGCAAACACATATACCCATAATTAAAAATAAAACAAATCACACAAAAATTTTTATTTGCCATATATTTATCCAGCAACTCTGAGACAGGCACGAGGATAGTTGCTTGTTAGGGGTTAAAATTATAAAAATAAGTGTATTCAGTCAGCAGTCATGGCCTTGTGGACAGAGAAGGAAAAATACACTGAAATTCTTTCCATCGTACACCTTCTCTTCTGGGACATAACTTGCAGGCTTTTAGATTTTGTTTTCTTTTTTTTCTCAAGTTTTTAAACAATTTTGACAGTTCAGGCTAGATTTAAATTCGTGAACTCACTCTGTAGCTTATCCATGGCTGGGTTCAATTTGTGATCCCCCTGCTTCAGGCTCCTTAATCATCTTTTACAGCTGAAATGATTCCTTGGGCCTTACTGAGTCCTTGTGGTTAAGCTTGGAACTACACTCCCCTCGTTCCTTTTATGATTATATATGAAGTTTGCAAAAATGGGGAGATTTGCATGTGATTGGAAGGCAGAGGTATTGCTTTCAAGTGTCTTTTTGGTAACATACTATCAAGAGCATACTGGGTCTCAGTTGTCCTCTCCTCTACATCCAGATGGTATGCCTGATTACTGGCTCTGGGGCCACTTGGAGTTTTGTTGGCTAAGACAGTGTTTACACAGAGCACATGCTTCCTGTGGACCACTCCTATGGTGTTTCTATGCCAACCTTACAACCACCTAAATGGAAAACCAGACCCTTGAATTTAGTTGTTAAGACTGGACCCAAGCTCAGAGGACACCCCTTCCCCCAGATATCTCTTGGAACCGTCTGTCTCCTGGAACTCTGCTGATGGAACTCTGTTTCTGGAACTATGTTCTGAGTCCAGCCCTACCCATAACTTTTCAAAATGGTTTCTCCAGCTTCAACTGGGGAAGTACAAATTTGACTCTATCTTAATCTTAAGAGACCGTCTCGTCTTTTCACCCCTAGTTCGAGAATGCTGAATTCACCCAAACTTCACTGTGTGCAGTGGAACTGGGAGCACTGCCTTTCAGTACTTCGACGTATTAATTCTCAAGCATACCTTCACTTAGTCATTCATTCATTCATTATCTTTTTAGGTGGAGTACCAAATTGAGGTTGCCAAGGAAATGAGATCAGATGCCCAGGTCACAAGACACAAGAATACACAATTTTGCCGCAGTTAACTAAAAGCCATTAGTCCAGGTTATGTCATGCCTACACACACTTCCTCAGCGGGGACTGCAGTCACTTCAGTATCTGGATGTGGGCAGCTTAGCAGAGTTCCCTGCAAGTTCCAACTTGTCCACTTTGACACAGAAGGCAGACTGTCTAAAACATCGGCCCTAATCCTAGGTTGCAGATCCTCATTCCCATCCCCCAACTGTCATGTTTAATCTAGTCTCTAGCAAGAAAGTCCTTATCTGATCAACTGAAGGTGACTCTACTACCTTGACTTAGAAAAGTCCCTCGTTTTTCCAAAAATATGCTGTCTTTGAGAATCCTGGAAAGGAGAGCTACATGCTATGCTAAATCACTTCTTAGACATATTTCATGGTAATTTCTCACCTGTCTAAGACATTTTTAAACCGATTTCTCTTCCAAACCGTCAGCACAGTATTCTGATCTGGCTACAAAACTCAAAGCCTAGTTGCACCTCTGACATTAAATTAATGAATAATTCAGCAAAATGCTTCTAGCAGGTCTCCAAGGAACACCAAGTGAATGCCCAAAAAGATAACCAAAAAGTGGTTTGAAATACTTCTGTCTCCTTCTGGGAGCACTTCTCCCCCCGTTCATTGCTTATGCTGCTGGAATTCTTCTCTTTTCCCTAGTGGAATGCTTAATTCCCCATGCTAAAATGCTAACATGACAAGTCTTCTCAATCTCAATACAAGTAATTAATGATCTTATTGACCATGTATTGGAAGCAGAGCATATTAACTACCCTTTCTTATACTGTCATGATAATCACCAGAAAGTATAGCGTAGATTCAGCAAACTCATCAGTAAAAACCCAGAGTTACTTTTTTATTATTTAAAAAATTACAAAAGCAAAGAATACTTCCAAACTCTTCTTAACTTTTTATTTATACTTTGACAATGTCAGATGCATGCATAATGTGTTTTGATCATAGAGACCCCCCATTACTCTCTCTCTCAGCCCTCTCTCAGCCCCATGAACCCTTTCTTGATAGAATATCTGAATAGCAGAAGAGCCATAAGCTTCATTAAGGAGACCATAGAGTTGTAAATCCCTTGAAATGGCTAACTGGACCTAAATTGGCAGTTTGGCCTTGCTAAAGCTTTATCAACTGATCACTCCCAGGATTAATGCAGTCTGTTTATGAAGCCAACTTGAGTGGCTTACAAGTCTTACAGCTTCGAGATACTGCCTTGCTCAGTCCAAGAAATCAAAAGAAGGCTTTCAAATTATCCAAGGACACCGGGCCTTGGCATCTGTTGCATTCCGGGTGGGCTCAAGGAATAAAATCTTCTACCTCTATTCATTAGGTGGCAGACACTCCTCACATACTCCATATATGCTGCTGTATACTTATTCTGTTAAGTATATTGCTGTATACTTACTCTGATAAGTATATATTCTTTGCCTGTTGCAGGTCTAGCTCTGGTTCTTTCTTAACTTTAAACTCCTTCCTTTTCCCTCTCCAAAAATCTAATACTTCTCAGCAACTTCTCTCCTACTTTCGTGTGTGTGTGTGTGTGTGTGTGTGTGTGTGTGTGTGTTCCAGTGAATTTCTTGGAAATAAACAACTACCCAGTATTTACACACCTGAAAACAGGGACTTCCTCTTCTAGAGCAACCATTCAAATAGGTCTGGGGATGGGTGGGGCTTCTATCCAAGATGGAATGTTGGTGGGCCCAATCTTGTGAAAGTCTTATTTATGCAAGCAATTACAGCTGCTGTGATTTCATGAATGCAAAGGCCTTTTCATGTCCAAGAGAGCATTTTATAAAAGCCCCCCCAACTCATCTCTTACAGTTTCCCCTCTACAGCGATGGTCCCTAAGCCTTGAAGGGGTGACACAGATGGGCTATTTAGGACTAAGCACTCAACAGACATTTAGTCTTAGCACTTTGTCCAATTAGTAATGAGCATCTACAAGACTTGATCTTAGAAAGGATAAGGTCTTTAGAAGGATAAATCATGTGTTTCTATCTATGAGTCACTAAACCATTAACAGTAATTTCATTCTGTGACTTCAGTAACTGTGATAAGAAACTGCCATTATACTATTTGAAATGATGACTAATGGACAGAAGCTAAGAAAGGCTTTGGACAAGAGCAGAGAAAAAGGTCTGAAATCCCATGTCAACTATGCCCATTCAACACATTTAATTAAACAGAAAGAAGCAGACACTGAGGATGACTCCCACAGGGTAAGCTACAAATAAAGGCTGAAGAGACAGCTCTCCTATAAACATACAACCCTGGGCATATGACATCATTTGAAATTTGTCCTGGCATAATGAGATAGAGATGGGAAGAGAGAGAAAGAGGTCCTATGTATGTTGGTAGAGCAGTTTTGTTGGGCCAGCCATGGCACAGGATCATTCAGAGTGCAGCCAGGAGCAAAGATGCAAGCATCTGTGAGCACATACCCAGAAATAAGGCACGCACGGGCTCAGAGGACTCTGAAATGTAGGAGGGGAGATTTTTGCAGGAAAGTTGAGCACTAGGAACATCACAATAGCAGGTAAAGGTGGCTTCAGAGCTACATTTCAATTCTTACAAAATATTTCAGACAATTCACAATAGATTGCAAGTCTAAATATGTTCTAATCTCTAACTGCCACCACTTGTTAAACCTAGCACTCTGCCTGGAACACAGTAAGACATCAAAGGACATTAATAAGTAATAACACAAACCAAAACATACTAAATTCAACATTTGAATTATGTCTCCCACTAAGTCTAATTAATACTGCCCATGTGTGTAGATATAGGATCATCCATCTTGACCTACTGCAGATCTACAAGAGAATACCCCCATTTGGACACAAGTCCTCTTGAGGTCCTGAAGAATTGTCTTTATAAAGTTTTGTGCACCAGAGTTTGGTGCATATATATTCATGATTTTGAAGTCTTCGTGGTCAATTGTTCTTTTGATAAAGATGTAATGTCCCTCTTTGTCTCTTTTGATTTCTTTTACCTTGAAGTATATTTTATCTGATATTAAAATAGCAACACCTACTTTATTTTTGGTACCATTTGCTTAGAATATTTTTTCCATCCCTTCACCTTAAGTTAGTGCCTATCCTTGAGATTGAGATGGGTTTCTTGTAGACACCATACAGATGGGTTTTTGTTTCCTAATCCAATCTCCCAGTCTGTCTTTTGTTTTGTTGTTGTTGTTTTTTAATTTTATTTTATTTTTTGTTTGTGTATGGATGTATTGTCTGCATGTAGGTTTGTGCACCCCTGCTGTGCAATGCCACAGAGGTCAGAAGAGGGTGTCGGATTCCCCTGGAACTGGAGTTCTCAGCTGCCATGTGGGTGCTGGGGATTGAACCCAGGTCTTCTGCAAGAGCAGTCGGCTCTCTTAACCACTAGGCCATCTCTCCAGCACCCCCAGTCTGTCTTTTGATTGGGGAGTTTAGTCCATTAATATTTAAGGTTATACTTGAAAGATGGATGTTGCTTCCTTTCACCTTATTATCCACTTGCATTTTTCGTCTCAGTTTCTACTTCTGCAGTTATGTTTTTATTAGTTTCTCTTTCTAGGTGCTTGGGGATGGTTGCTCCTCTCTTCTGTCCTTTGAATTGCTTCAAGTATTTTTCTGAAGAGTTGGTTTTCCAGACATGTATTCTATCATCTTG
Source organism: Rhizomys pruinosus (assembly GCA_009823505.1). Taxonomy (NCBI): domain Eukaryota; kingdom Metazoa; phylum Chordata; class Mammalia; order Rodentia; family Spalacidae; genus Rhizomys; species Rhizomys pruinosus. The sequence continues at coordinate 50,804 of VZQC01013487.1, forward strand.
TTTATGTCATGGAAGATTTTTCTCTCTCCTTCAACTATAATTGACATTTTTGCTGGGTATAGTAACCTGGGTTGGCATCCATAGTCCTTTAACACTGGGAATGCTTTGCTCCATGTTCTTCTTGCTTTCATGGTTTACACTGAGAAGTCAGTTGTAATTCTGATGGGTTTCCCCTTATATGTGACTTGTTGTTTTTCTTTTGCAGATTTCAGAATTTTGTCTTTGTTTTGGGCATCTAGCATTTTAACTATGATATGGTGTGGGGAGTTTCTTTTCTGATCTTGTCTATTTGGAATTCTACGTGCTTCTTGTATTTGTACGGGTTTGTCTTTTATTAGTTTAGGGAAATTTTTATCTATTATTCTGTTGAAGATCTGATCAATACTATTATCTTGAGATTTTTCTCCTTCCTCTATTCCTATGATGCAGAGGTTTGATCTTTTCATAGTGTCCCATATTTCCTGGTTGTTCCACTTTCATGTATTTTTAAATTTTTCCTAATCTTTATTTGAGCTTTTTAGTTGTTCTGTTTTATCTTCCAGATCTGATATTCTTTGTTCTGCTTCCTCCATTCTATTTATGAGGCTTTTTCCATTCCTTTCCTCTTGATTGGATGAGTGTTCTATTTCCTTTTTCATTTCATCCTGTGATTTCTTTAGTATTTCCACTTCCTTATTGAGCTTCTCAATCTCTTCTTGGTGCTCCTTACTTCACTGGTTGGTTTCCTTTTTCAGTGTTTCCACTCCCTTCCAGAGTTTGTCATGTTCTCCCTCTAGTTCTTTCTGGAGTTTGTCATTCTCTCCCTTTAGTTCTTTCCAAAGCTTGTCATTGTCTCCCTCTAGGTCCTTCTTGAGTTTTTCATTCTCTCTCCTTAGTTCTTTGACTTCTTTGTATTCTTTAATTTCTCTAAATAGGTCTGCAATTGTTCCTCTAAGATCTGTTTCTTGGGTCACCTCCAGGGTAATCCCACTGTAGCAATCTCCTACAGGGATGGTAGAGCTTGGTGTGGAATTATCCTGCACCTTTCCCATGTTGTCCCTTCATCGTGTCCCTGGCATCTGGGTTTCCCTTTTTTTTCCTGTATTCTGATATGAATCACAAATGTCTTTTCACTGTGTTGAAGGCTTGCTTTGCTTGCCTCCTTCAAATGCTTTTTTTTTTCCTCCTTGTTTATGGAGTGTTCACTTGTCTAGGTTTCAGGCCTTCAATTTTGTTTATATATTGGAAGTCTAATTCACTCTTCCCTTTCTGTTCTGAAGGTTCTCCCAAAAAATCCACTTGACTGGACACTCTCTCAGCAATTCCAGTTGGTTGGGGGTTGGGGGGGATATGCCTGACTTAGCCTGCACCCTGGTACTCTGTGCTTCAGGTGGTCCTGGCAAGGCCCTGACATAACCACTGCACACTCAAGTCTTACAATGGTGACAGGCCCAGTTTTACTACTGGCTACAAGGGCAACTCCACCCCCGGACAGCCACACCCAACAAGGGTTTAACAGGCCCACGTTTGATCCCAGCAAGCAGGGCCACTGCACCCTGCCATAAACCAATGAATCAACTATCCAGCAACCCAAGAGTAGATCTATCCTAAAATCTGCCTGGCTGAAGCACCCAGCTCCTACCTGCACTTCAGGTGGTCTTGGCAAGGCCCTGTCCTAACCACTGTGCACTCAAGTCTCACAATGGCCACTCAAGTCTCACAATGGCCACAAGTCCTTTTAACAGATCCAATGTCATTTAAATGAATGAACATGTACTTAACTAAATACCACTCCATAAATATGAATGAAATGGCAGTAATCTAAAAGACTTTGAAGACTTAAATTACCATCTTTCCAATTGTGAAACTTTGGCAGATAGTGAAAACAATTTTGTACAGCATTGAATCCCAGAGATTAATGAGCTACAAATCACAAATGGACCCCCAGTTAATTAAATGGAATGGCCTGTTGTATAATATTGTCAAAATGTTGTAAAATATAATGTAGCTCTATGTCAAGGTGAAATGTTATTTTGAGTTTTGAAATAATTGATATTCAGATATTTGAAAAGGTCAAACTGACTCGAGATTGCAGCTGCAATGTGGAATAAGACCATAGCAGCTGATCGAAAAACCCAGCATCTTATGTGCAGGAAGTCATATGCACACCTTGCCTAAAGTTATTTAGGAACACCTTTAAAAGTATAGGGCATGACCTTGGCTCCTGTTTATGGGTATGTGTAATACAACTTAGGCATCTATAGGTCAAAACATAAAAATCTAAAAAAAAAAAAAAAAAAAAGAGGGCAAGGTGGGAGGTGGGGTACTATCCTTTCGGGTAAGACAAATGAAAACTCTGTGTTTCAATCCTATTGATAATTTTCAATTTTCTGATCTTGAAAATAACAATGGGAGGAGAATTTTTATGTTCCCCAGGTAAAAATCACCAATTCTAAATGCCTGAAAAACATACAACTTATGGCTGTGAGAATGAACTGGGGAATGCCAGCAGAGAGATTGGACCCATTGAACATAAGGAATGAGGAACCTCAGACTGCCTGAGACATGGACACTGAGCATCTCTATAAATAATATGGGGTTGACTGTTAATAATGGCCCCTAATGCTGAAAAACCTTCCTACCTCTCCCCTCCTTTTTTTTTTTTTTTAGGAAAAAAGAAACAGGATGGTAATGAAACCCTCCAAACTGTAAACTAGAGCCAACTGTTACAGTGGTAATTTCCTATAAAACAGAACAAAGTATTAACTGATTGATAGAGCATAGGAACTGTGAAAGGATAGTTCTCATTAGAGCCAAATCATAGTAAAGTGTTTATAAGTTGTGTAACTTAAGCAAAATATATTACTACAGGAAAGCTCTGACATAAGCAAATGGAATTATTCTGCCTAGAGATGTTGGCTAGGGGATTCAAACCCGCCCCCCCAAATTTAAAGGCCTTTTGCCTATAAGTGGGATATATGCAAGAGAAAGCAGTAAGTCCCTGTTGTCGAAGACCTGGTGTGAGCATGAAAAAATGTTATGAGACGTCACTTGCTAGTGTACAACTGGCTTCTGAAATGCTAGAGAGCGTTACCAAGGCCACTAAACAAAACAGCAAAATATTGGTCTCCCTGAGACAAACAAGACTCCTCCGAAAATATCAGCTACACCTCAACAGCCTGGAGATACTGTGCAACAGTGGCAGCCAAGTGCGTGTATATTATATCCCAAAACTATTTGGATATTAGCTCTCTCCTTGGAGGAATAATACAGCGGATCCCACAGCTTAGTCCTCTAGAGTTAGGAGAGTTATAAGCCACAATAAGAACTTTGTCACTTTTATAGAGAACCACAGTTTGCAGATTAGCATACCATCCAAGCATCTGTGTCTATGCTCACAGCTTAGCTTGACACAATAAGTGGTACTGCTTAAATGCCTGTACATCCAATAGCTTGAGCTTTGTTAGTATGACAGAAAAGGGTATCACAGGGAAAGCTGTCAATCCGGAAGGGAAACAACCTGAAAACTGGAGTCCAAAATGACATTCCAAAGAAATTAGACTGTTTTCTTCTCATCCCACATTGTGCCCCTTTCCCAAAGCCCAGGGAAACAAACTGCGGAAGGGAGGTGTAGATTGTAAGGGCTGGTGGAGAAGATAGGGGTAAATCATGAGACTACAGGAATATAGTCTGGACACCTGATTGATCAACATGCCTGTGCATACAAGCTTCTCCAACTGGACTATGGGAACCTTGAGTTGTTCAAAATTTGGACATAGATACTTGCAAAATGCACCAATTACTTAATTGTATGACATACTGAGTAACATCAATGTTATTTGCAAACAACTGTTTCATTGTATTGTAGAATCCCTTAAAATTAAAAAAAAAGTATAGGGCATGAAATAGCCATTTTTCTGCTATATTAAAAGGAGACAATTTGCATAATTTGACTCTGGAACTATTTTTGTAATCAAGAGTCTCCAAAAGAAAGAAAAAAAAATCTTTGATCTGTATAGAGATCATACAATGCAACCCATGAACAATGAACAATTTTTGTCTATAAAATCAAATATGACTACTAAGTCTATAAAAGCTATAAAATGTAATTATTCTTTTTTAAATTTTATTTATTTTCTATGTGTATGAATGTACTATCTGCATGCAGGTTTGTGCACCTGTGTCGTGCAATGCCACAGAGATCAGAAGAGGGTCTCAGATTCCCCTGGAACTGGAGTTCTCCTGGAATTAGAGTTACAGACGGTTCTCAGCCACCATGTGGGTGCTGGGGATCGAACCCGGGTCCTCTGCAAGAGCAGTTGGTGCTCTTAACCACTAGGCTATCTCTCCAGCCCCAAAAATGTAATTATTTTTATGGAATTAGAGCACTAAAACAATGATCAATTGTGGACAGTTAAAACTAAATCAATCCTGTTGTTCTAACAAGAAGATAAACTATAAAATAACATCAAACTCACAAAAATTGTTGTGAAGTTCTGAGAAGCTCTTCAGAATCCTGATGCACATGTAATTTTGAAGGTGGTGGTGATTAGCATGTTTGAAGACAAGAAAGAATATACTTTGTATTTGCCTACGGAGTTTGCATTGAAGAATAAGTTAAAATAACTATTATTTCAAGAATTCAAGCTCATGGTGAGAAAATGGCTTCCAGATATCATAACGTGTTCTTTTGGAAGCATGCTTTTCAGGTTTTGGTTTAGGGGCGTTTGTTATTCACAACTAGCATTAAGCATCAGCTATAGAACTCTTCCTTCTACACTTACATGGGAGCCATCTCTGCAAAGTTCTTGGGCCCCTGAGCCACTGCTCAGCACACCACAACCGACCCATCAGTCAGGATCAGCCACTAGGAACAAGAGGTAACTTCCTGGTATATTGAGTTTATATTTGGAAGCTGTTAGATAACTAACCTTCTAACCCATACACATGGCCAGAACAATACATGCAGAGAGGGAACATCAGAATTTCCACTGTAGAAACTGCCAGACCTGCAGGCATTCCATCACTCCTCAGAACTCTGACTACTCATAACCCTAACCCTAACCCTAACACTAACCTAACCCTAACCCTCGTCCCTCTTCTAAGATACATAAGCTGTGGGGAGAACTGTTATATATTTAGGTAACAAGCCTTGCAGTTGTCTACCAGTATGCCTTAACATTTCACATATCTCTCACTGACTCCTGGAATTCAAAGTCTAATCAGAGATAAAGGAGCCTCTCTGTCATGTTGGTTTGTCTAAATTTACCTAACCTGGCTTCAACAAGTCAGACTAACCAGGCACCTGAGTACACTGGCCATATCTCCAACTTCATTTAAAATCCCTGTAGTTCCTGTTAGGAATCCAAGAGTCAAATTTGCATACATCCTCATACACGCAGCTTTTTAATAGCAATTTGTGCTCAGTTTTTTACAGGTGAAAAAAATCTAAGCAAGATCACACAAATCCAGTCATGGAAAAAGGTAATCTATCCCTGGAAATGTAGCAGATGTTAATTGAACAAAAAAATCTTCCACTCCCCATCTGAGCTTCTAGGGGAGGAGTTCTAATCCAAATGCTGTTCAGCTTGAAAATGTTAATGCTGAGGGTCAGGTTTAGGGATTAAATGAGAAACCATCACTTTTACCTGGTATCTAGCATATCGATATAACAAGCAATAAATAATTAATAGTAAGGAGCCTTGAGTCATTGGCTTCACAGTCTGATAGAAACAGTCAGACAGGAAAAGCTTAAGACCTTGAATAGAGGCTATTTATTCCTTGAAATTTAGACCATTTGCAGGCAGAGCACATTAATCCTCCTGGGCAAGGAAGGTGAGGACTTCAGGTAAACATCAGCATGTCCACGTCCTCACCATGCCAAATTTCAAGATAAAATTTCTTTGTTTCCAGAGACACCGAGAGCTGACAGGATCGGGGAACAGAGCTGTATGCCTTTCATAACTTACAGTCCAATATGTCTAGTTTCTGATTTGCTACTTCTGACAGAGCTCGACAAGCCTGGTGAATACAAAGCAGTTGGACAATTTCTCAGGGTGGAAGAATTTAGACATTCTCAGCTAAGACACCTAAGGAAAAGGACTGCTGCGAGGAGACAGAAGCTCTGCAGGCTGGGAGTAAACCAAAGTTGATGGCAATGAAATTTGCATGGGCATGGGAATATAAAATGAGAACTTGTAGGGGAATCACATTAGAGAAAAAATGGGTGGTGTTGCGGATGTGAAAGAAGTCAGCTGGATGAGCCCCTCAGTTGTTGGGTGAGCAGAGCCTATGTGAACTAGGATCAAACAACACAAACAAATTCAAGCAGAAAAGATGGAAGGGAATTGGGACTGTGGAGAGATTAATAAATGATTTCCTGCTGGAGTGTGGAGGCCCATGTTGTAGGAAGATCCAGTTTGAACTGGGGGTAGTTCTCAGCTATCACCCCTCAGGGCACCATGTGGATGGGAGTCAGGGGATTTCTCTGACCCTGCCCGAAGAAGAAGCAGACAACGTGGCCCAGGTGCATGATGGTGGAGCAGCAGTGTGCAGTGGTGTGGAATTGGAGCTCTGTGATTGGCTCTGGGAACTGACATCATTTTGCTTATAAAGGTAGGCTGTAGCAGGCAGTAAACCACATTCTCCATTACCATCATTACAAAATGCCCAGCCATCATTATTTTTTGCACGCATACAGGCCAAAGCAGGCCTGCATTTCATTCAGGTGGCCAGTGGGTTGGAAAGGGGTTCTTGGACCACCAACCTGGATATCTGGTGTGGTGAAGTGAGTTATGAGTGGACATAGGCTGAAGATAGGTCATCAGCCATCAGCCTGAAATTCCTGTCCAGGGGCCAGCAGTCTCTGGGCAGGTGGGAAATCATGACCAAGAGTGGGAAATGTTCCGTTGTCCCAGACTAAGGGCCTGAGGTGGAGGTGCCTCTCAGGTCGGGTTATGAAAGTAACCGGCTGGTCTCTGTGTTGAGAGGTCAATTCCCTACAGTGGCCGCAGGCTGGTACTGTGCTCCCCTTTCCCTTAGCAGGGCTGCATTGTACCTGCTCATGGCAAAGAAAGCTTCCAATACCATGTTACACGCTTGCCTGTGTGGATAGATTTCATATATACATGTTTTGCATATAGCCAAAAATATGTTTGATATTTCTCTAGATGATCAATGGAGGTTTGCAGGAATATTCTTTTCTTTTTTTTTTTTTTATTTCTCCTTCTTCTTCTTATCGTTTTCTTTATCTTTGTCTTTTTTTTTTCTTTTTTTTGTTTGTTTTTTTTTTTTTTTTTTTTTTTTTTTTTTTTTATTTTTTTTTTTTTTATTTTTTTTTTTTTTTTTTTTTTTTTTTTTTTTTTTTTTTTTTTTTTTTTTTTTTTTTTTTTTATTTTTTTTTTTTTTTTTTTTTTTTTTGTTTTTTTTTTTTTTTTTTTTTTTTTTTGGTCTTTTTGAGGACAAAAAAAGGGAGAGTCTCCCTGTAGCTCTGGCTCTGCTCCTGGAACTCACTCATGTAGAGAACCAGGCTGGCCTCAAACTCACAGAGATCTGCGTGCCTCTGCCTCCCAAGTGCTAGGATTAAAGGCGTGCGCCACCACACCGGGCATTTATTTATTAATGTATGTGTATCAATGTACTGTCTGCATGCAAGTTTGTGCACCCATGTCGTGCAATGCCGCAGAGGTCAGAAGAGGGTGTTGGATTCCCCTGGAACTGGAGTTCTCCTGGAATTGGAGTTTCAGACAGTTCTCGGCCGCCATGTGGATGCTGGGGATCGAACCCAAGTCCTCTGTAAGAGCGGTCGGTGCTCTTAACCGCTAGGCCATCTCTCCAGCCCAGGAATATTCTTTTCTTAACTGTGATCAACAAAGGAATGCTTTGTTCAGTAAAAAGCTATATTTTTCTGGAATAAAGGACTAAGTTGGGTTTGCTGGTCTCAAAGCACCATGATTCCCAAAACTGAAGCGCAAATTCTCCAGGAGGAGACAGTGCCAGTGCTGATGAGCATCTATTTATGGATTCATGTTTACCAATTCATGGGAAAGGGAGGGGGTAGACAGGAAGGGGAATAACCATTCTAAATCACAACTTTCCTTTCTCCCTCTGAGGATGACCTACAAGCATGCATTCTCTCTCAAATATTCCACGAAGTTTTCTGAGCACCACAGTTTTGTTGGCGTTTTGTGGTGGTGGGTGGGGCATCATCTGCTGACCATGGAGCCCTCCCTTTCTCCTTGTACTGTGTGTCACAATCCTGTTGTCCGAGGAAACTGTGAGGCTCAGCTCACCACACAAAGAGCCACTAATATAACGGCCCTACAGAGCTGCCCACCTCCAGAACTGCTCAAGGCTGTCACGTGAGTGGCACCTGCTGTCTCCAGGCACCCCATACCTTCTCCCACTAGAAATGTTGCTGGTATCAAAGTAGCTGACATTTTATTTATAGTCTGTTAGTTTTCACTCAGGTTTAATGGGACCCTCCTTTACCCCAGAGTACCACCAGAAAGCCTGCATAGAGCACAACCTGAAGGATTTGCTATCCAAAAAATTCTTCCACCAGGTTACTGGTCTGCTCCCATTTTATCAAAGTTAAACTTTATTATAGTAGGGTATAATTTTAGTGTGTCCTCCAAGACTTCATGGGTTGAAGTCTAATCCCACTGTGAGGACTACGAGGGTAGAAATTTACTCTAAGCCTGGTTTTTAGTGGTATGGTTTTAGGGGTGTGATTATGTTACATAAGCAGTTAGGAGAGAGCCCTCAGTACTGAATACTAGTGGTTATATAAGAAAAGAAAGAGAGCTTGTTTGGCGGTTCTAGAAGGGGAGCACAGCTACTGATATACTGTTGACCAAATGCCACTACTCCTCTATCAAGAAGATTATCCTGTTCGACTGAACACACAACTTCTGGAGGAATGCGTGTGGAGCATTTCGGGACCAGGGGGAAACCTAGCCAGCCAGTTCAGCAAGATCAACCTTGGAGATCTCTGGGGTGACAGATGTTACAACCAGATCACCCTGAGACTGTTATCTGTGCCAAGAACCTGTGGCTAGACTGGTCATAGAACACAGGAGAGAACCTACTACTATCATTCTACTAAATGGACATAATATAGAACTGACATTATAAACTGGCATATTAAACTGTGCATAGAAGAGACTACATAGTGCTCAGCACTAAGTGTGACACCTATATCACACTCTCTCTTCCCAAGGCTCAGGGAACATTGCATAAGAGGGGGCAGAAAGATTGTAAGAGCTAGAAGTAGTAGATGAATATAAGGACACTGTTTTCTCTGGACACCACTAGGTATTTGCACATAAGAACCCACAGTACTTATGACAGCATGCACGAGACCTGGTAAACCCAAACCAGACAGGGGCCCAGCATGGATAGGAGAAGTAAGCAGCAAGGTCCATGGGTAGTTGGTAGATTCTGGGAGAAGGAGAGTCCATTTTCCTTACTGGTATGATACCTGGTAGATAGATCAGACTCCAACCTAGTAAATAGATAGACCCACACCCAAGGGCACTTGGGAAACACAGATTAAACCTAATGGGCTTAAAAAAGAGAGAGAAAAATTATAACAGAGGACACAAAGTCAGGGGACAGTGATAAAGTGGGGGTGAAGAGAGGGATGTCTGAATATGACAAAAATTAATTCTATGAAATTCTCAAATCAATAATAAAATTAAAAAGAAAATAAAAGGAGACCAGAAGGAACATACATATACATAGATGCTCCTGTCATTTGCATCTCCTCAGGATGCCACCAGCAAAGTGACAGTCACTTCTGTAACCTCTCACTTTGACTTCCAGAACCACAAACCTAAATAAAGTTCTTTCTATTAAACATACCCAGTCTGCTGTCTTTTGTTATTGGCAACAGAAAATGGACTTGTATTTCTTTCCTTGACTGTGTTCCAGTCTCCAAAGAGCTTTCTCTGTCCCTGAAGTGAATAACCTGGACTTTCCCCTCTTGTTTTTAGACATGATTTATACAACAAATATTTCTTGAATATATGTTGTCAGGGACTCTGCTAGATGTTAGACACACAGTATTAAGACAATACCAATATAATTCACCCCTTCAGAAAGGTTTCATTGTACTGGGGAAGATCAAACAAAATAAAAAAAAAAAAATGAGAATGAATTTGTTAAAGTGAAAAAGAGCTGAAAGCATCAGGAATTTTAAACCTATCCCTTGGGTAGAGAAAAACTATTTTCTCAAGTTTGTTCTGGAAGTGTGTCAATACAATAAAAGTTTCCAATGATTTAAACTTCTTTTGAAAAAAGTTTTGGAGGATCCTGGATGTTTTCCAGCATCAATCCTAAGAAATTGAATTATAGATCCCACCCCAGAAAATGTTCTACAATTATTTTCTTCTCTGTGTGTGATGTCAGACACTTAGTATAATTGGCCACAGTCAACAACCATGAATTTCAGAGAACAAATCACCCATGGGGGTTCTGAACTGCTCTGGAAATAAGGTAACAGCACTGTTCCAATTGATTCAGAACCATTTTTGAGGCTAGTCTAACAGCTATCCTGGAGAGTTAATTTCATCCCTTAAATTTCCTGTGTGGGAAAAGGACCAAAGACAAGGGTATCTAAGTCTTCCCATGAAGCAATTTCTATACTTCTTCTTACATGGCCACTGCTTTTGTGCAGGGATCTGGGAAGTTGACCCATGGGAAAGGAAGGGTAGAGGAGAGAAACCTAAGAACTTCTCACTATAGAGCCAGGAGATAAGGTGGTATAAGAGGATCAACTCCAATCCTTGGTTAATAAGTTATCAGAAATCTTTAAAGTAATAGTATCTCAAGAGGCCATCAACAGCAGTTCCAGGCCATGTTCAGACAAGAGCAGACCATCACCTCCACCACTCAGCCTCAGGTGAACAAAAGTCATTTGCAACAGTTCAAATACAGCTGCCACAGGGCCCAGGTCTGATGAAAGGTTCAGACGCCCAAGGTGTAGACTGTGCTGCTGCAGCAAAATCACAAGGCAGGAAGAGTTACGAAGAATAGTGGTGGATTTCTTGTAGTTCTCATGGCTGGGAAGACCAAGCTTTAAAGACTTATGTTTAAGAAAGGCTTTTTTTACTGCATCAGCCCATGCAAGAAAGGCAATAGTCCACATGTTGCAGAGAGAGAGAGAGAGAGAGAGAGAGAGAGAGAGAGAGAGAGAGACTCTCTTTCCAAGAATTTGCACCCCATTCCTCTGATAGAAGCTTTAAGCCATAACTCAATCACCTTCCAAAGGTTTCCTCTCTCAACAAAGTTGTACTGAGAATTTAATCTCCAACATTCGAACTGTATGGTGCGGGTGGGGGACTTAAACCCACAGCACTAGGTATGAAGGTAGTGGTAAGGCCGGGTAGATGGTAACAGTGGTAGGTAAAAAAGTAGATACTGCAGTGAAAGTTTTGTTTTCATAGAACTTATTTCTATTTCCATTTCCAACCTATTTCTCCAAGATCACCTGAAATCCTGACCTCCATTTCTGAATATCACTCTACAAATACATATTTTACCTTGAATGTGTGACTGGAATTTCAAAGATGTAGTCAACTTGATCTCTGCCATCTAAGGTCTTATGATGTCTTACCATCATCTGAGGAGTTTTTAAGTGTTGGTAAAAGGGCCCAAGTTTCAGTTAGGCAGAGTGAATTAGTATATGGTGACAATAGTTGGCGATACTGTTGTGGTATTCTGAAAACTTGCTAAGACAGTAGAGCTTAAACATGCTGGCCATATTCATGAAGGGTACATAGGCTAGCCAGTGTGATTATGTAATCATTCCACACTGCAGATGTCTATCAAAACAAAGTGTTATACACCATAAATAAATATTGGTTTCCTGTTACCAGTTTTATAAAAATGAATAAAGCTGAAAGTTATGAAGGAATAGGTCAGCAGGGCTGGGCAGAGTGGCACACATCTGTAATCTCAGCACCTGGGAGGAAGAGGCAGGCAGGTCTCTGTGAGATCAAGACCAGCCTGGTTTACGTAATGAATTCCAGGCCAGCTGACCTCAAAAAGACCAGAAAAAAATGAGATAAGAGGTTAATGAATAAATGATAGGTTAACTGTTCACATCACAAGAACATTCAATAGGTCATGGTTACCATTTTACAGAAATTTATCTATGATTTGGAATGAAATGCTTCTACAAATACGCACACACACACACACACACACACACACACACTTGTGTGTTAATGCTTGGTCTTCAGCTGGTGGTGATATTTTGGGAAGTTCTGTAAACTGTAGGAGGTGAGATTTAGCTAAAGGAGGTCAATTTAGCTAAGGGGGCTGGCCCTTGGTGGGTAATTATGTGCCTGGGAATCACCATCCTCTTTATTTGCTCACACAAACAAGGTGCTTATACAAAGAACAAAGCTTTTCCAAACAAGAGATTCAGAGCTGCACACTGGGTAAGTGTGGTGTGCTGTGTATGTAAAACAGTAGGGAGCTAGCTGCAAAACAGACTGGGGTGGGGGTATCACTGGGGAATGAAGGCACCCCTTCAACCAGTCCACGTTGCAGGCCCCAGCAAAGTGAGCCCACAAGCAGCAGCTTAAGAGCCAGAAAAAGATCTGGTCGGCTGACAAGCAGCCAGAGGATGTGCTAGGCATGCAAGGAGGCGACTGGGGAGTAACAAACTCGGCCAGAGAACCGCATCTGAGACCTGCAAGAAGAGAAAACCATTCCCCCACACCACCAACGCCAGGGAGACATAGTACTTGACATGGTGGGAAGCATGTGTACTGTACTGTGGAGCCAAGCACGGGGAGAACAGTGCACGGAGGCACTGGGCTGTGAAGACAGCCACGCCCCTACACCTCCAGGCTGCTGAGCCCGGCTTGTGGAAGGCTCCTTCCCTAATTCACCAAGATAGCGACTGTAACTGGCTGCAGCGGAAAAGGGACCAGACCAGGGAAATTCTGATAGAATGTGGACTTCAGGGCTGGAGAGATGGCCTAGTGGTTGAGAGCGCCAACTGCTCTTGCAGAGGACCCGGGTTCGATTCCCAGCACCCACATGGAGGCTGAGAACCGTCTTTAACTCCAGTTCCAGGGGAATCCTACATCCTCTTCTGACCTCTGCGGCATTGCACAGCACAGGTGCCCAAACCTGCATGCAGACAGTACATTATACACATAAAAAAAAAAAAAAAAAAAAGAATGTGGACTTCACACACACAACAACTTGCCTTGTCTACTGACTGACAATGCTCACCTGTGGAGACAGGTCCAATGAAGCAGATAGGACATGATAGTTCTTATGCTTACTGTTATTTTTTTTCATTTTTAGTGGTTTACCTTTTACTTTTATTTATTATTACTTAGTTTTTTTTTACTGTAACTGTTAAGCTACTGGGTTTTAACTTGTATCTTACAAGACAAGATTTTATGGTTATCCATACTTTTGCTACCCCTACATGAATTTTTCTCTTTTCCACATCTCTGCATCTACAAAGTCTCTCTATCACCCTCTCATAACCCCACCCCGCATCTTTTCATTCTAATTAACACTCTACCCCTCTATCCCTTCTCTCTATTCCTTCCTCAGTTCAGTGAATAACTATTGATGCCATTAGCTCTAAAATGTGTATGACCTACATTGTCCCCAACAGTCCTCTTGCTTTGCTGTTACAGAACAGGGACACAAGTGCAAGGCACAGGCATCTCGTGCTGGGAGCCAGCACTGGGACTGCCTTAAATCATTAGGGGAACTCAGCTGCACACCCAGTCCAGCAGGAGACAACTCAGCAGAAAGATACACATGAACTAAAACAGACAAGCAGAAAGAATACGATGGGAAGGAAAGCTGGAAGACGCACCAATCCCAGAAGATTCACAGACTAAACAAAGAAACACAAATAATACGAGACAAAACCACTCCAACTCCTATGAAAGTTCACAGTTCCTCAACAATGGAAACCAGACATAATGAGATGGAGGAAATGCCAGAGAAAGACTGCAGAGTCCTCATTGTCCAAAGATCAACAACCATACAGAGAACTCAAATAAGCAGATAAACAAATCAAGGAAGTCAACTCAAGACCTAGACCAGAAAATAACCCAAGTAGACAAAATGGGCAGTACTTTGTAAGAGAAATTCAGAAACATGGAGGAAAAGCCAAGCAAGGAAATCAAGAATCTGAAAAAGAGCCAAACGGAAACTCAAAGGAATGAAAAAAATCGATCAAGCAAGTCAGTAAACAGGAAGAAAGCATCATCAACAGACAAACTAAAGAGCAGACAGGGAAGCAGGACAGTAGTAAGATAACAATACATTCAGCCATATAGAAAAAAAAAAAAAAACAATAAAGAACATGACCAGAATGTCCAAGAACTCTGGATACATTCCAGAGACAAAAACCTAGGAATCCCCAGGGCAGAAAGAGCTGAGAGAAACTCTGAATACATAGAAAATGTATTCAACAAAATTATAGCAGAAATGTCCCTAAACCCAGATAAAACAAGCAAACATCCAAACAGTGAAGTCATTCAAAACCCCAAATAGAATTTACCAGAGAAGAAAGTTTCCATGGGTTTTTATAGTCGTGATGTCCAGCTACAAAAAGGGGCCAGGGAGCTGGCTCAGTGCGCTAAGAGCACTTGCTACACAAGCCTGGGGACTGGAGTTTGAATCCCCAGCACACAAGTTAAAAGCTGAGCATTAAGATAAAATCCCAGCATAGATGTGGGGAAGTGGGTAAGAAACCCCAGCCCTACCGGAGGACTGGTGAATGAGTAGATGGTGGGAAGGAGAGTCAGTCTCATTTAAGGGTAAGACTCTCAATAGGTGGACCAGGATCCAGTGGATGAACCCATACCAGAAGGCATTTGCAGAACATAAATTTGACTCTCTAGGCCATCTTTGTATAGCATCTGCCCCACCTAAGCATCGCAGGCTGTCCTCCCTTGCTGACCTTTCAGGACTCAACTATATTCAGGTCTGAGAGCAAGCTGGTGATTTCTTCATGTTTAAACCAGGCATGAGACTTTCCAGCTAGCAAATTCTCCCCTCTGTTTCTTCCTACAATGTAATATATAAACAGGGAATCTTTTTCATAAATTTTGTGTCTTTTTTTATTTTCAATGCTAGGGACATAAAAGATACTCCAAAAAAAATTTTTTTGGCAAATGAACAAATGAACAAATATTAGTGGCATGGCTTAACTTTGTTTAAACCATGTAAAGAAATGATCCTTTTGCTTATATATTTTATCTCAAACCTAGAAAACAGAAAGATAAGAAAGATTATAAGTCTGTATTCACTAGACTATAAACATTCTGACTAGTAAAACTAAGAAATCAAAGGATAGAGCAGAAAGACAACAAGAAAGTTAATGTATTGTATTTTATGTTTTTCAATCCCATAACACAACTTATAAGTGAGGTGAAATATTATGAGAAAAGTAAGGATAACTAAGGATATAGGAATAATTAAAATTATGAGGAAGAAGCAAAGTGCACTAGAAATAAAAAAAACACTAGACAAAAGAAAATCTTAGACAGAGGACATAAAGAACTCCACAACAGAAAACATCACAGGGAAAACTGCCACATGCTTCTGGCAGTTCATTGCCAGGAAATTGTTGCCAAATGTTACTAGCTGAAAAAAGAATCAACAAATACATCCCAAGACATTGTGATCTTTGGTTAGAACCAAGGAAATAGTCCATAGTTGGTGGGTATTAATACACAAATAAAGAAGAGCTGGGATGGGAAACACACAGCTGCATAACACAAAGGACCCAAGGACACCTCTGCAAGGTGCTTGGAGAATTGAAAAGCTCCCATGAGCTGTGCTGCAGATATGGGGCAAAAGCAATGAACTATATCGATGAGAGTGCTTTAAATTATGCAGGTGCCATGCCAGATAAACCAATAAAGAAGCTTAATCGCTGCCACAAAACCCCAAGGTTAATAGTGACAGACTCTTTCAGAGGTGGCACAGCGATGTTCCAAAAAAGAGGAGTCTGGCCAGAATTTGTTCAGTGGCTACTTCACACCTGCAGAAGTTCAATAGAAACACATGAAAGAAATCAGATACAAATCTGTGTGAAAGAAAGATGAAAAACTCTTAGACTGACAGATGGTATTTTTAAAATTATAATGAAATCAGCTTCAGGGAAAATCTTTGACAGCGAAGTGAGGCGAGAAAACAAGCACCATTAGCATAACGACTCCCAAAGTCCAAATAGGATGAACAAAGGCAGAATGCAGCGCAGCTTTAAAAGGAGCCACGAAACAGCCCGGATCCACCAGAATGGCTGAGTTGCCAAGAAAAATAAGAGATTGTCATTATTTCCTCTTTCCAAATGACCCCCTTTAACTGCAGAAATTTCCCTGGAAAACTCAAAACCAAGAAACCAATCTCAATGGACAAAGAGAACTTGTCCTCTGCCTAGCTCTCAAGTTTGGGTTTAGGGGACATAATGGCATGAAAGCTGCCTTTGACTCTTTAACCATAGTAACATCTGCTCTTTATGTTAGAGCCATCAGGAAATGATGTTTGGGAGGATGGAGGCTGGGGACAGTCTATGTCTCCGTTTCATTGTAAGATGAGGTTTTTCATAATGTATACAAGACGTAGAACTACAGGGACTTCCATGTTGTTTATGATAACTGTGTTTTCCCTGCAACCAATTCATGTGTTTGTGTGTGTGTGTGTGTGTGTGTGTGTGTGTGTGTGCACGCGCGCGCGCAAGAGAGAGAGAAAAACTCAGAGACAGAGGGGATCAGAGAAATAGAAAGAGGGAGGATACAGGGGGAATGAGAGAACGGCACCCACTGCCTAAAGCTGTACCGTTTTGTCTATGTTCCAAAGCATCCAGTGCACAGGAAGTCCCGCTGCCTAGTTTGAACTGGGTCTGTATAAGTTTTTTAAAGATATTTTTTCCCATTTGAGCTCACTGTTCCATCCATTTTCACTCAACCTCCATATGATTAACACATATTCCAGGCTGATCACTTTTGACAGACTTCCCAGCCTGCACAGCACTGGACCCCCTTCTTCCCAGCCTGCACAGCACTGGACTCCCTTCTTCCAGGGCCATCCTCTTCCTCGTAGACCTCCCTTGGTCTTCCTTCTAGACCTCCCTTGGTCTTCCTTCTCTCCATCCCCTCTGCCTGTCATCTTTTCTATTCTTCCTCTCTCCTCCTTTCTGTTTTTTACCTCTTTGCCAAGTTTCTGGACCTCTTCCCTTTGCACTTGTCCCCACCTTCAGACACTATACAGAGTCTCTGAAACTTGCTGACATTTGGACTCAAGGTTTTTAAGTAAAATTTATTTAATTCATCATTATTAGGAGAAAGGGGGTTATTGTGATCTCACAAGAAGTTTGAGGAAGAGAACATTTCTTAAGGAATAGCTTTTGAATGTTCCAGGAAGAGCACTGAACCCACAATCACAGGAAGGGAAGCTGTGACAGCACCCAGATTCTGTGACAGCATGCCATTATGAGTTTAACCAGGGCACCCATTGCGTGAAGGTACACATTTTTACAGATGGCCTTCAATCTTAGTCAGCAGAACACTTCTCTTTTTTCTTCTATTAATTTCCTTGGCAACCCCATTTTTATAAATTCAGGTTAAACAAGGATTCTGAGTAACAAGCTACATACATCTCTACAGGTGGCCTGTAGAAATAGCCTTGTTGGTCTAGTCTAAACAAATTTTGCACAACAAACACTTGCTCTGCTCCATGACCTTGCCATAATTACTCCCCACATCAGGGATATTCTCCATGGAAGATAACATTTGGTTGGGTATTGTTTGTTGTTTGCATTATAAACAGGCAGAAATGGGGCTGGAGAGATGGCCTAGCGGTTAAGAGCGCTGACTGCTCTTACAGAGGACCCGGGTTCGATCCCCAGCACCCACATGGCAGCCGAGAGCTGTCTGAAACTCCAATTCCAAGAGAACTCCAGTTCCAGGGGAATCTGACACCCTCTTCTGACCTCTGCAGCATTGCACGACACGGGTGCACAAATTTGCATGTAGACAGTACGTTCATACACATACAGAAATAAAATTTAAAAAAAATTTTAAAAAAATAAACAGGCAGAAATGCACTTGGATATAAATATGAAAATAGTCTGTTGTCAGGTAAGTCCTGCTTTCTCCTTTTCTTTTTTTTTTTTTTAATTTTTTTTTTGTATTTCTGTGTGTGTATGAATGTACTGTCTGCATGCAGGTTTGTGCACCCGTGTCGTGCAATGCCGCGGAGGTCGGAAGAGGGCTTCGGATTCCCCTGGAACTGGAGTTAAAGACGGTTCTCAGCCGCCATGTGGGTACTGGGGATTGAACCCGGGTCCTCTGCAAGAGCGTCGGCGCTCTTAACCGTTAGGCCATCGCTCCAGCCCTGCTTTCTCCTTTTCTTACCATTCTTCCTCTGTCCCACTGGAGTCGCTCAGCCCATGAACAAAGACCCACTTCTCTAACTCCCTTACAGATGCTATCTTTCTTCAAGGATCATTCCCCATTCCAGGGGAAAAGTCTCCAAACTAATACTATGACAAGCGAAAGTAGTTCTTAGCAAGGATCATTTTGTTATTTCACCAACCAATTCTGTCATCTGTAATATATACTCTATTTTAAAATGTTGCCGGGTGTGGTGGTGCGCGCCTTTAATCCTAGCACTTGGGAGGCAGAGGCAGGCGGATCTTTGTGAGTTCAAGGCCAGCCTGGTCTACAGAGTGAGTTCCAGGAAAGCTGGAGCCACAGGGAGACCCCGTCTTGAAAAGACCAAAATAATAATAATAATAATAATAATAATAATAATAATAATATAAAATGTTAAGTTTGCTGGGCATGGTGGCACACACTTTTAATCCCAGCACTTGGGAGGCAGATGCAGGCAGATCTCTGTGAGTTGAAAGCCAGCCTGGTCTACATAGCAAGTTCCAGGACATCTGGGGCTACAGGGAGAGCCTGTCTTAAAAAGAACCCCCCCCAAAAAAGGTTGAGTTTGGGGACTATCACATACTGTTTTAGATCCAACACACATAGAGCTTTGAATCTGAACATGAGGTCTCTCAGGGGGAAGGGAACAAGGAGGTCATCTACAGTGAGTCCATTTTAAGGGAAAATTCCTTTCAATGCTAGGATGACTTGCAGACATTGGCATTGTGCAAAAAAAGCTAAACTGAGCAGAAAGGTGGTGTTTACTCAACCCAGCCCTTGAACCAGTGGTTTTGACAATAACAGAAGAGGAATGGGTCAACAATAAGATAACAGGAGAAGAGATCATCTCCTCTGCTCTTTGAGATAACAGAAACTGTAAAGGTCAGTTAATTAGAATAGCCTCCTGCAATAACTAACCCATGACCCACCAGGATGTGGGGTCATGGGCCTTTAAAAAGCCCTGTTTAGATTTCTTCACAGTCACTCCCCTACCAGTGTGTAGTGAGGAACCATCCCTTGTGTATTGGTTATTGTACTGGATAGCTTTAGTGTCAACTTGACACACCTGGGTTGAGGGAGCCACAATTGGGGAATTGGCTTCATTGGACTGGCCTGTGGCCACATCTGTGGAGTATTGTCTTGATGGTCGAGCAATGTGGGAGGGCCCAGCCCACCATGGGTGGTGCCACCCTGGGCAGGTTGTTGTGTACTGTATAAGAAGGAGGGCTGGGCATGAGCCAGGAGAGCAAGCCAGTGAATAGCATTCCTCCATGGCATGTGCTTCAGCTCCTGCCTCCTGGTTCCTGCCCTGAGTTCCTGCCTTGGGCTCCCTGAGTGAGAACTGTGACTCAGGAGATGTAAGCTGAATAAACCCTTTCCTCCCCAAGTTGGTGTTGGTCAGAGTGTTTTGTCACAGCAATGGAAGACAAACCAGAACAGTTATCAATTGGTCTTTTTTTTTTTTCTAAATAAATTTCATGAAAAGAATCTGCTTGGTGCATTGGTGTTCTGGTGGGACCCCAGACCTTTACAAGGGCTGGTGAAGTTAACCATCACCCACACCCACTGGCACCCTGTGAGAGAAAAACCAAAATACCCCTGCCAAAATGTGTGTGTACACCTGCTGTTACAGAAGAGCTGTGCACATAGTTCTAGTCAGTCTTACATCTTGAACATCACACATTCCACCAACGGCAGTCATCTCCAATGTCCATTGTGCTAATTGTAAAGCTATCTAGAGCTGATTTGAGAATAACATGGCTGACACTTGAAGTAAGAATTTCTAGTTAAGTTGTTTCAAATGTTAACAAAATAATATATATAGTCAACATACATTAGGAATATATCACTGGAAATTTCAAATATTAATGTATGGCCCTAAGTCAACTATGTATATATGGATATATGCATATGTGTGTTTGTACATGCATGCGTGTGTATATTTATGAGCCTATGGACAAATTATTTTACTGGTATGTCTTAGTAATTTACAGAAACTATGGCATCCGTGTACTAGCAGAGCCCAAGTCCCCTGTCTGTGGACAGGAGAATGAAGATGATGCACATAGAGAGCAGATTAGGAACACCAGAAAAGCCAGGGAGAAAATTGTCAAAATAGCTGCCATGGGTTCTAGTGACCTAACTCTCCTTCCAAGCTGTCCTTGGCATCCTATATGATTCCTGTATACCATTATATTAATTTTCTTCCTTTCCTGAAACTCGCATGAGTATATTCTATTTTTTGGTAGCAAATAATCCTGGACTAAGAAATTAAATACATTGGTACAGAATTAATATAACTGCACACCAAATAGATTTGACATTTTGTTCCTCTCCTGTCCCCACTACAGGCAAAAAGTTAAATCCTATTGCTCACAACAAGACATATTTCAGAGACAGGATTTGGTGCAATAGAACTGGAATTTACCTGGAAGCCATGTCCCCTGAAGGCTATCTCTCATCAATTAATGGTCCAACCCCAGCTATAAGGGCTAATAACCACATCAATGACCAGCACGGCAAACTATATTGGGGCAGTAGTGGCACTTTTATTTTGGAGTAATCAACAACTACCTAATTGGACTTAAAACCACCTCAATAGGAGGAAACTCATGTGTGGTACTGTAAATATAGCCAAATACACATGTCTAGAGAGATCATAGATCTTAGGGAAAACCCCACTGGATCCCTAGACAAATGTAATTTCATACAACATGCTAAATATGGATCCTTATATTTACAGACAAGTATCCCAGTCACCACTGATCAAAGAAGTATCTTTTGCAATAGAAAAATATTACTACAGAGTTCCACAATTGGTCATACACAAGGATTAGCTCTGAATTGCCCAAGCCTAAGTGACACATCTACACTGCAACCTCTACACCTCATGGAACACAGAACAAGGGATAAAGAGAACATTAATGCATCTCTAGACTCTCATCAATGAAGCTTCCTCATGCAACAGAGGGCAATTGTGCTGGATAGCTTTGGTGTCAACTTGACACACCTGGGTTGAGGGAGCCTCAGTTGGGGAATTGGCTCCATTGGATTGGCCTGTGGCCACATCTGTGGTGTATTGTCTCGATTGTTGAGCAGTGACAGTATAAGAAGGCAGGCTGGGCATGAGCCAGAGAGCAAGCCAGTAGAGAGCAAGCCAGTGAACAGCAGTCCTCCATGGCCTCCAGGTTCCTGCCCTGAGTTCCTGTCTTGGGCTCCCTAAGTGATGAAATGTGACCCAGGAGATGTAAGCTGAATAAACCCTTTCCTCCCCAAGTTGGTGTCAGAGTGTTTTGTCACAGCAATGGAAAGACAAACTAGGACAGAAATTGGTACCAGACGAGTGGGGTATTGCTGTGACAGACCTGACCTTGGTGTTTTGGGGAAGGATTGTGGAGGCGTTTGGAACTTTGGGCTGGGAAGATCATTGAATGCCTAAAGATTGTTGCTGTGGAGCTTGGAGCAGTTTTGCTGAAGGAGTTGTAGAAGATGGAGGCCTGGCTTGTGAAGTTTCTAGTTTCAAAGGAGAGCAGAGATCATCAGGACTGTGTAATCTGTGGGTTCTGGTCAGCTGGGGCTGTGGAGAATCAGCTGTAAGTAACAAGAGACCAGAACCTGAAGTGAAACTTTTGTGGTACTGGGGCAATTGATGCTGGTTAGCTGGGGCTGAAAAATCAGCTGTAAGTAACAAGAGACCAGCATCACTGAGGTGAAATCTTCTGGGGAGAATATCTTCAAGGTCAGCACACAGAAGCTGTGACCCAGAAAGGGCCTGAGCCTCCATCTTGAGCCAGAAGCCGGACTTGGTAACGTGTAAGAGTCTCCTATATGGTTCCGGTGTTGAAATTTGAGGGGGTCACAGAGAGCAGCCGAGGCTTGGCACTGTGAGAGGTCAGGAAAGACCATTGGTGGAAGTGCACCTCGGTTGCTGTGAAGACCCCAGGATTGCAGGGGTCATGGAGAGAAGCTGAGGCTTTGCACCAGGAGAGGTCAGAAGAGACCATTGGTGAAGGTGCTGCCTCAGTTTCAGTAGCGACCCCAGCTTTTTGGAGATGCCGGTACCCTGGGACGACCACCAAGAGCAGCGGTAGGTGTAGAATGGAGTCGGCCTGGGCCTGCGAGATGAGTGTGCCACGGACGGCAGAGTCGGAGAGGGGGAGCTGCCGAGACCCTTTGGAGCCCAGAAGATCGTGAGTGAATCCCAGGTGTCCAGCCTTGAGCTACTTGCTGGACTTAGGTTTTGTTTGAGAGTGCCTGATTCTTCCCTTTGAAATAAGACAGTACTTGTTTTGGATTTTACAGCAGCCCACAGTTAAGAGACTTTTAATAGACTGGACTTTTAAGTGTTTGGACATTTTAAGGACTGTGGGGCTTTTAAGGATGTACTGTCTTAGGTTGTGATTAGTGTTAACATCATACTTTGGGGATAAGAACTGGAAAGGTGGTTTAATAGTGATGTGTTTGTGTGTCAAGTTGACAAGGGGTCAATTGTGCTGGATAGCTTTGGTGTCAACTTGACACACCTGGGTTGAGGGAGCCTCGGTTGGGGAATTGGCTCCATTGGATTGGCCTGTGGCCACATCTGTGGTGTATTGTCTTGATTGTTGAGCAGTGACAGTATAAGAAGGCAGGCTGGGTATGAGCCAGAGAGCAAGCCAGTAGAGAGCAAGCCAGTGAACAGCAGTCCTCCATGGCCTCCAGGTTCCTGCCCTGAGTTCCTGTCTTGGGCTCCCTAAGTGATGAAATGTGACCCAGGAGATGTAAGCTGAATAAACCCTTTCCTCCCCAAGTTGGTGTCAGAGTGTTTTGTCACAGCAATGGAAAGACAAACTAGGATAGCAATGAACACAAAAGGACACGAATGGGCAAAGCATAGAGCGTAAGAATCTACAGAGTGTGGGTTCTTGGACAGGACTCTATATTAAACTCTACTTACCCAAGGCTCAGGTACCATTGCAGAAAAGGGGAAGAAAGATTGTAAGAGCCAGGGGAGGAGGTGGATGACAATGTGGAAATAGAGTCTTATTGACTCCTGGGACCTTGCTCACTCATATGAACCTACAGCAATAGGGTCAGCATGCACATAACCCACACAAACTTCAGAGCCCCAAACCCAGCATAGAACTGTGGGAATAGGTAGCAGGCCCCAACCTTAGCCAAAGAACTACTGGCATCTAATTACTTCTGGGTGAGGAGGATATGATCTTTTTTTTTATTTTTTAAGGGATTCACAATATAAGAACACAGTTGTTTTCAGATCACATTGATGTTGCTCAGTTTGCCATACAATTATGTAATTGGTGTTAACATCCACAGATGAGGGATACCATTCGTCGTTTGTTTTTCTCGGACTGTGTTACTTCACTCAGCATGATATCTTCTAGCTCCAACCATTTACCTGCAAAGCTCATGATGTCATCTTTCTTTACCGCTACATAGAACTTCATTGTGTAGATGTACAACATTTTCTCTATCCACTCCTCAGTTGAGGGTCACTTGGGTTGGTTCCAGCTCCTTGCTATTGTGAAGAGAGCTGCAATAAACATGGCTGTGCATATATCTCTGCGGTAAGAAGAGTCTTGTGGGTATATACCCAGGAGTGGTATGAATGGGTCAGGTGCTAAGCTCATTTTGAGTCTTCCAAGTGTTCTCCACACTGCTTTCCATAGTGGCTATACAAGTTTACATTCTCACCAGCAATGGATGGGTGTTCCCCTTTCCGCACAACCTCTCCAGCACTTGTTATCAATTGTTTTCTTGATCTTAGCCAGTCTTTTTTTTTTTTTTTTTTTTTTTTTTTTTTTTTTTTTTTTTTTTTTTGTCTTTTCGAGACAGTCTCCCTTAGCCAGTCCTTATTGGAGTAAGATGACATCTTAAGTGGTTTTAATTTGCATTTCCTTAATTATTAGTCGACACTGAATACTTTCTTAAGATGTTCGTCGCCCCCATCTCTAATCCTCACTTGTAATTGCTCTTTCAGTCTCTTGTTCCATCTAGTGAGTGGATCTTTGTTTTATTTCGTTCTGTTTTAACTAGTTTATGGATTGTCTGGAGATAACGTTGATAAGTCTGATCTGAAGAACGAGTGAAGAGTTAGACTGTGTCCCACTGTCTGTGGGTTTTCTCTTCACTTCCTTGATTTTTTCTTTCGTTTTTGTTATTTTTTTTATGCCCCGGTTTTATTGTTTTTTTAATTTATTTCTGTATGTGTAGGAAGTTACTGTCTGCATGCAAGTTTGTGGCACCCGCGGTCGTGCAGTGCGCGGTAGGCAGAGAGAGGGTGTCTGGTTTCCCCTGGAACGGGAGTTTCTCTTGGAATTGGAGTTTTCAGAAACGGTTCTCGCCACCAGTGGATGCGGCTTGGAGATTGAACCCGGGGCTCTGTAAGAGGCGGTCACCTCTTAACCGCTGGCCATCTTCCAGCCCCGATTGGTTTTCTTTTGATGTACAGAAGCTTTGAGTTGAATGAGGTCCCATTTGTCATTGTCGACCTTAATTCTTGCCCACTGCTGTCTGATTTAGGAAGTCGATCTGTCACCTTCAGAGTTTGGGCTTTTTTCACGCTGAGGTCTTTGATCCATCGGAAGCTTGACTTTTGTACAGGCTAGAGGTAGGGGTTTAATTTCATTCTACAAGGGGGATCCAGTTTTTGCCAATACCCACTTGCTGAAGTTGCTGTCTTTCCTCCATGTGTCTTCTTGGTCCCCCTTGTCAAATATGAGATGGCTTAAATTGTATGTATCAAGTTTGGATCTTCAGTTTTTGTTCCATTGGTCACAAGTCTGTTTTTGTGCCAGTAACAAGCTGTTTTTATGACGAATAGCCCTGTAGTAATAGTTTGAAGTCTGGTATGGAATCCCCCTCTAGTTGCTTCTTTTCAACTAGGGTTGTTTTGGCTATATAGGGTTTTTGTTTTTCCAAATGGAAATAAAGACTTTTTTTTTCCAAGCCTGTGAAGAAACTCTTGGGGATTTTATTGGGATTGCATTAAATCTGTACACAAGTTTGGTAGAATGAACATTTTAATATATTAGATTTTCCCAATCCATGAGATGAGAGGTTTTTTTTTCCATCTTCTGATGTCTTCTTCATTCTCTCGTTTTTCAAGGTTTAAAATTTTTTTTGTTGTAGAGATCTTGGTGTCTTTTGTTAGGTTTGTTCCTGGGTATTTTATTGTTTTGAGGCTATTGTGAGTGAGAAGGTATCCTTGAATTCCTTCTTCAGTTGCTTCTTTTTTTTTTTTAAAAAGCTACTGATTTTTTCTAGGTTTAATTTTTTTATCTATTGCCTGGCCACTTATCTGAAGCTCTAATCTTTCCTAGGAGTTTTCTGGTGGAGTTTTTTTAGATCCCCTAATAAAATCATATCATCAGCAAAAAGGGATAGCGTGAACTTCCTCTTTTCCAATGTTAGGAAACTCCATTAATTTCCTTTTCTCTGCCTTATTGCCCTGGCAAGTAGTTTCAAGCACTGTATTGAAGAGGAATGGTGACAGGGGCAGCCTTGCCAAGTTCCTAACTTTAAAAGGAATGCTTCTGTTGTTTTTCTTCTTCCCATTTAGGATGATATTGGCTGTGGGTTTCCTGTATATGGCCTTCTGATTACATTGAGAGAATGATCCCTCCAATCCAATTCCTCTAGGACTTTAAGCATAAGGGATGCTGGATTTTTGTCAAAGGCCTTTTTCCACCTCAACTGAGATGATGATGTGTTTTTTTGTCCTTTAAGCTTGAGGATATTTAAATTTCTTTTCTTTTCTTTTTTTTTTTTTTTTTTTTTTTTTTTTTTTTGTCTTTTTGAAAGGTCGCCTTGAGCCCCAGCTGGACTGAATCGCTCTAGACCAGGCTAGGCCTTGAACTCACAAAGATCTGCCTCTGCTCTCCGTCCCAAATGCTTGATTAAATTATGTGCCACCATGCCCAGCTGATATTTTTGATTTTCATATGTTAACCATCCCTGCATCTCTGGTAAAGAATCCAATTGGTCTGATGGATGATCTTCTTGATGTGGGTCTGTATGTCGATTTTCCAGTATCCTGTTTAGAATTTGGCATCTATATTCATCAGTTGGAATGGTCTATAGTGTTCTCCCTTTTTCATTGTATCTTTGCCTGGTTTTGGTAATAGAGTGAGCTGACGTTCATAGAAAATTTGGGAGAATTCCCTCTGTTCTATCCTTCTAAACATTTGAGTAAAATGGTTGTAAGTCTTTTTGTGAAATGTTTTTTATAGAATTCTGCCGTGAAACCTTCTGGGCCTGGGCATTTTTTATTGCAAGGTTTTTTTACATCTTCAATTTCTTCATATATTTTTGTCTGTTTAAGCTGTCCGATCTCTTCTTGTTTTGAGTTTTGTGGATTCCCAGATTTCAGATATTCATCCATTTCTTCTAGGTTTGTCAAACTTAGTAGAGTTAGGTTTTTGAAGTATTCCCATATGATTTTCTAGATCTTTTCCTTCCTTTCTGTTGTGATATTCCCCTTTCCATCACAGATTGTATTGATTTGGAGTTTGTTCGTTCTTTCTTTTGGTTAACTGGGCTAGAGATCTGTCTATCTTGTTTATTCTTTTCAAAGAACAACTTTTTGGTTAGATTTTTTTTTTTGTTGTTTTCTCTTTGTTTCTATTTCATTGATTTCTGCTCTGATTTTTTGTTATTTTCCTTCTTCTTCCTGTCTGTTGCGTTTAGGGTTCATCTGTTATTGCCTCTCAAGTGCTTTTAGCTGCATGTTAGATCATTCACTTGTGCTTTTTCTTGTTCCTTCTTTTTCCTTGTTTTTTCGTAAAGTTATACTTAGTTTTTTTTTATTGATGCTTTGGTGCATTTTAATAAATTTTTATTTAATATACATCCAATTCAGGTCAGGCTATTTCCTTCCTCCCCCCTTCCCTCCCCCCCTTTTTTTTTTTTTTTTTTTTTTTATTCATTTGCACCCTCCCCGCCCCTACCCCCACCCTCCCAGATCATGCATCTTGTCGGCATGCCATACTGTCCGTGCATCCTGTTGCTCTCCAGTTTTTTTTTTTTTTCATTGTTTAGCTATAAAGTGATAATCCATGAGTACAAGCTATCCTTCAATGGCAAAACCTATCTGCAGGCTTGTGTGTGCCCAAACACCTAGAAGCCCCACATTCCAGTGGGGGGTTGACAGGTTGTTTGTTCAATCATAGTTGATCAAATAGTGGTCCAACTACATTGGCTGTAGTTTTCACCATCGACACCCACCAATCGTACCCTTACATTTAACCACGCCTCCCTCTCAGCCATCTCCCGCAGGTTGTTTCCCTAGGCTTAGAAAAGGGGCACACGGTGGATGAGAGGTAAATCAGTCCACTCTCTCTGGAAGCTGTTGACTGGGTAACTCTGGGCACATTCTGTGTATCCTGTTTCCTCCTCCTTCATGGGCACGTTTGACAGTTTGTCCAGGAATAAACCTCACCTGCTGGAAATACTGTGCAGCGAGGAGGCCAGGCCATGTGCCCTGTAATATCCCAAAAATCTGTAATTGGCTATTGGCTTTGCTCTGCTTGCTCCTTCCCCTGAGAAATAACCCATGGCTGATGCCACAAGCTTACAAAAAATCACCCTCTACAGGTTAGGAGATGTTAGAAGCCACAGTAAGACCTGTCATATCTTGAAACAGGAACGGGGGAAAATTGGTAATTCATGGATTAACATATCCAAACATGTGTCATGCTAAAGTAACCTACATAACTATTAGTCTGCTTAAATACCCCCTATAGATAAATCTAATTGGCTTGTTCTTTCTTCTTTCTCGGTTTCTAATGTAAGGCCTATAAACTACATCGAGGACTCTTTTAAAGTAATCCCAGTAGGTGTTTTATTGATCGTGTTATTGTTTTTGCAGGTGTTGTATTATAATTGTCATTCAGTTCCAGGAATGCTTTATTTCTTTATTTATCGCTTTCTTGACCATTCATTATTCAGGGTGTGTTGTTGAGTCTCCGTGTGTTCGTGTAAGATAGTAGGGGCTTATCCTGGTGTTGATAGTGAGTTTTGTAAAGTGTATTTTGTCTGTAGAAGGCATGAATTTGTATTTCAATCTTTTTGTAGGTTGTGGAGGTTTCTTCTGTGTCCCCCCAGTAGGTGGTTGGTTTTTGGAGAATGTTCCATCGGGTGCTGATTAGAAAGTGTATTCGCTGGTATTAGGATGGAATAATTGTAGATGTCTGTGGGTTCCATTTGGTGTATCATATCATTCAGTTCAGGTGTACTGTTGACCTGTCCAAAGGGCTCATGGTAGTGAAGTTCCCCTAATGTGGTTGTACTGGGGTTAATCTGTGCTTGTGGTCCTGGAGAATTGTCTTTTAATAAAGTTTGGGGGCACCAGAGTTTGAGGCATAGATATTCATATTGTGAAATCTTCTTGTGGATTGTTCCGTTGATAAAAGTGCAATGGCCTTCTTTGTCTCTTCTGATTCTTTTACTTTGAAGTTGATTTTGTCTGAATATTAAAATAGCAACACCTGCGTTCTTTTGGTGCATTTGCTTGGAATTTATTTCCATCCTTTCACTTTAAAGGGGTGCTTATATCCTTGAAAGTAAGGTGTGTTTCTTGTAGAAAGCACATATGTAGATGGGTTTCGTTTCCTAATCCAATCTCCCAGTCTATGTCTTTTGATTGAGGAGTTTTAGTCCATTAATATGAGAAAGATTATAACTGATAGGTGTGGTGTTGCTTCCTTCAACCTTATTTCATTTGCGTTTTGGGTCTAGGTTTCTACTTCTGTTTTCTGCAGTTATGCCTTTATTAATTTCTCTTTCAGGTGCCTGGAGATGGTTGCACCTTTCTTCTGTCCTTTGATGCTTTCAAGTATGCGCTGGAGTGTTGGTTTTCTTGACATTAATTCTTTCATCTTTTTTATGTCATGGAAGGTTTTTCCTTTCCTCTCTCCTTCAACTATAATGGACTTTTTTGCTTGGTATAGTACCCTGGGGTAAACTGGATGCCCTTTAACAATGGGAATGCTTTTGTTGGCCACATTCCTCTTGATTTCATAGTTTGCACTGAGAAGTTTAGTTGTAATTCTTATAGGTTTCCCCTTTTAGGTAACTTGTCGTTTTTTTCCTTGTGGGCTTTCCAGAGATTTTGTCTTTGTTTTTGGGGCATCTAGCAGTTTTAACTATGATATGGGCGTGGATAGTTTTTCTTTTCTGATCTTGTCGGTGTTTGGAGTTCTATGTGTCGTCTTGTAAATGTGTATCGCTTTGTAATTTGTTTAGTTTGGGGAAATTTGTATCTATTATTCTGTTGAGGATCTGAATAACATAACCAGTCTCTTGGATTCTTCTCCTTCCTCTATTCCTATGATGTGAGGTTTGATCTTCCATAGTGTCCCATCAATTCCTGGTTGTTTCCACTTTTGTGTATTTTTAAATTTTTTTCACAATTCTTTAACTTGAGGTTTTTAGTTGTTTCGTGTTATCTTTAGATGCTGATATTCGTTGTTCGGCTTCCTCCAGGCTACTTACTGAGGCTTTTATTTCCAGTACTGTCTTTTCTTCTTGATTGGATGAGATTGTTTGGATTTCCTTTTTCATTTCTTGTGAGTTCTTTAGTAATTCCACTTCCTTTGGAGCTTCTTGAAATCTCTTCCTGGACTCTTTGGCTCTCTGATGGTTTGGTTTTCTTATCGTTTTCAGCATGGGATCTTGTCAGTGTTTCCAATTCCTTCCATCAGAGTTTTTCTTCTCTCTCTCTAGGTCCGTCTTGAGTTTTTCATTCTCTTTTCTTAATTCTTTGACTTGCTCTTCATCGTCTGGATTCCTTTAAGTATGTTCACAATTGTACTCTAATATCTGTGTCCTGGCCATCCCCAGGGCTATCCCACTGTAGGAATCTTCCACAGGGTTGGTAGCGCTTGTGTTGAATTATCCAGCACCTTTCCCATGTTCTCTTCTCATGTCCCTGGCATGTGGGTTGCTCTTTGCCTGTATTCTAATACAAATCACAAATGCCTCTTCAATATTTTGAATGCTTGCTTGCTTGCCTCTTCAGATCCCGTCATTGTTTGATTTGATTATGTTTTTCTCCTTTTCCTCCTTTCTTATGGAGTTTTGACCCCCCCTTGTCTAAGCTTTAGGCTTGCTATTGGAAGTCTAACTCACTCTTTCCTTTTGTTTTCTGAAGGTTTTCTCCAAAGAATCCACTGGACACTCCCTAGGCAATTCCAGGTTGGCCAGGTGGGGGGATTGGTACCTGTGCTTCAGGTGTCTTGGGAAATCCCAACTGAAGACTCACACAGCCCTACCTTTAATACCAGTTAGGAGCAACTCTGGTCTGCTCCCACAGCCACACAAGCAAGTGGAGCCAAAAACAATTGAATCAAACCAAAACAATCCACCTGGGTGAAGCATCCAGCTCCTACCTATCTTCAGATGGTCTTGGGCAATCCCAGATCTGGCTATCTGATCTTCTTAAAGGGAAGGAATCTACATACACATACTAGGCCTCAACAGAATGAACTTGTACTGAGGGGACATCTGGGGATGCTAATTTGACCCATTAGGCCTTAACACAAATGGCAGAATGCACAGCTTCCTGTAGGGACTATGGGAGGGTGGCAGTAGAGAAGGGGGTATAAAGATGATTAAGATATCTGGCATGAATTTACACAAAAAGTCATAAAAACTTATCAAAAAAGGCTGAACTTTAAAATATTTCTCAGTGTTGGACACAGGAAATAAAAGGACCCAGACATGTGAAAGACACGAAAGAGAAATAAAGACCCAGGACTCTAAAAACACTAGACAAAGGAAATTCCTAAGCATTTTCTCAGGAGGCAATGGAATGAATCTGGTTCCATATTTGGCTCTACAAAGATATATGTAATTCATTGTACAGCAACATAAGTGAAAGTTCCTGGAAAGTTCCATGACTACAAAGGCTGATTGGTTGATTAGAACATCAACCATGTGAAGAGGTTGGAACGTTGCAAGTGTAGAGCCAATTTATCTTGGGCCATCATTAACCCCCTTAATAACTATTTACTGCCCTTTCCTGCATGTGACCTAACATCTTTATTACCTAACATCTTTGTGACAATCAGGTAACTCCTTCAGAATGTACAAATGGACCCCTAATTTTCACCAACCAAAAGGCTAAGAATACTGCCAGATAGACTTGAAGTGTACATCTGAAAATTTCCAACTTTTCTGTAAACTTCACCTACCTGAGGTCCCCACCAATGTATTTGAAAAAATGTCTTCATTATGAGTGTCTTTGGGTGTTCTGTTACTATAAAACTTTATGAAATTGTTACCACTTGGTGCATGGTGATACATGACTATCAAGGTCTCTTTGAGAATGTCGAAGCCTTTCTCAGCTCTGGTGTGCCTCACTTGAGAGGCTCAGGTCCTGGAAACTCAGTGGCCAGCAAACCCACCTCAAACAAGAGGCTTTAGTGTTCTTGTCTCTTGAATTCAAAGATGAAATGCATGGACCACAGAAGGAGAGTTTTAGAAAGAAATATCTTATTCTAGAGACAAAGCCCTGGGTGTGGTGTTTGCACGCCTTTAAGCTAGCACTTGGGAGCAGAGGCAGGTGATCTTTGTGAGTTCAAGAGGCCAGCCTGGTCTACAGAGTGAGTTCCAGGCAGCTGGGGTTACAGGAGAGACTCTGTCTCCAAAATACAAACATATAGAGAGATAATATAGAGAGAGAGAGAGAGAGAGATAATGCAGAACTCCCTGTTGAAAATAGGACAGGTCCCTGGGAACAGGATTTCATTGAGCCTCAGTTACCTGCAGTTAAAAAGTCTTTAGCAGAGGAGGAGAGGGAAATGAGCTAGTAAGTCCAGTTCCTCTCCCAAATGTCTGGGTCCTTGGAGGTTCTGGTCACATCCTCATTATGCTTTTCAGGAAGCAGGGTTACATCTACTATGAAAAGAGATAAAAAAGAATGAGGCTCCTTTCCTGGGATGTCTGGCTTCTTGCCATAGTGGAATCAGACACATCTTTGACTTAGCTACTTCTGCCATCTCTGTCCGGCCTCAAGCAAGGACAAATGTATTGGCAGGCCCAAGGACACTTTGACCTGTTAGCCAAGACAGAAATGGTCACTTTTCTTTTACTGTCTTTTTCCCCTAAACTGGCTCAGCACTTCTTCCATCCTATTCTCATCAGTGGTATTGGGAAGACATGAATCTGTGTCCCCAGGCCATGGTCATTCCTATTTACGCAGAATAAACCTGAGGCTGCTGACTGGTGGACCCAGGGCCAAATACAGCCAAAGACAGGGTTGTGGAGCTGCTGGTTTCCATGACCAAATGAGCTGAAGAGCCAGCTGTGGGGTTGATAGTCCCACAGCCAAGCATGCACACAGTAACAGCCCAGGGAGCCATGTCAGATGGTGCAAACCATGAAATCAATTTATTTCCACACAGCCAGTAGCTTAAATAGGTCTGAAGTGGGTGGCTCCGCCGATCACATGACAGTACCCGCCAGTGGCCAGTCTTAGACCTCCATACCATCATACATCATCCCAACTTGTGTATTCAGAAAAGGGGCATGTTGACGCATGCCAACTTGTGATTTCTGAATGTCTGCTAGCAGAAAACAGGCTGTGCCCTGTGGATGTGTCTGATCGGAGCTTAGGTGTGTGCATGAGCTAGCATTCCAGCCAGCTTGTCCCAGAGGCAAAAGTGAGAGCCACAGGACCTCTCTGTTTATAACCACGAGTTGGGATGATGCGATGATACAAAGGTCTGGGATTTGGCCTGCTAGGATGTGAATGTCATGCTTGCCTATAGAAGGACATGCTGCATCTGAGTAAATGGCCAATTTGTACTGTGGTATAGGAGTACTGGTTGACCTTCCAGAGAACCCACATGGTAGAGGGAAATAACTGCCAATACCTACATTCCAGAGGATCTGGTGCCCTCTTCTTGCCTCTGTGAGCATGCCACACATGGGTGTACTTAACATACGGCATGTAAAACCTCACACATAAAATAAAGTTAAAAAATGTTTTAAATAGTTGACACAACCCTTAGTAGGATTTCAATCGACAAACTTGAAAGGAAAGGAAGAAAAAAGGGTATTTATGCGACGTTCTGTTCCATGGAGAGGTTCATACAAAGCACCCCTTGGGAATGTAACAGTCTGATTGGTGGGCATTTGACATCTAAGGAAGAAAAGCAAGGTTTAGTGAATTAACTGTGGGAACAACATATGTCCTAATGGGTTTTAGCTTAAAGAAGTTTCCAGGGCTGGAGAGAGGGTTAAGAGCACTGGCTGTCCTCATAGAGGACACGGATTTGAATCTGAAACCCTCACATGGCAGCTAACAACCATCAGAAACGTCAGTTTCTGACCTCCAACAGGCATTGCACGCAACAAGCGGGCCTACCTACATTCGATCAACACACTCATATACATGAAAACAATAAATATTAAACGAGTTTTAAACAGAAGTTATCCTCAAAAATTCACACCTCCACTTCACTAAAACTATTGCCAGGACTCCTGCACAATCCTTTCCTTGCCCCTTCCAGGAAAACCAAACCAAAGAGGTATAGAAAGAATCGCTTTTCAGTACCCAGTGGATAAAATGGAATAAGAAGAAGGGATCGCTGATTTGCCAGGTTGTCCCCTAGAAGGACACCACAATCCCTGAAGTTTATTTAAAATATATAAGCTTAGGATTTGTAACATCTGTGTGTTGGTTTCAATTTACATCTAAATATCCACTTATATTTCATAGTGCCTGGGTCTTTATGGCTAGTATGCGAATATGAATCAAAGGCTTATGTTCCAGAAGCAGTTGCCAGAGTGTTTTTAACTGTCTTAATCTCCTGTACTTGTTAGTTAGTAGCAGAAATGATTGAGAAATTATTCTATTTTTTTTAATAAAATGAGAGGTATTCAAGATGTAAGAATTGGTGAGAATTTTTCTGTGAATACCTTGGTAGTTGCAGTCATGTGAATCCTTTTGCCTAGGGTTCTCTTATGTCATGAGTTTTATCATTAATAGATAATTCTGCAACCTGGGCCTGTGTTGTCTGTATGCTGCCAATAGAGCATTGTCTTCTCCCAGGCCATGCTTTGTACATGGTATAAAGAATGCCTAACAATGAGGACCCTCTAAGATTGCATGCTCACTTCACACAACTGGCTGTTCAGTGTTTATATAGCATATTTGCTTTCCCTATAACCAACCTGTTTATGGATGTAGAGTGGAGGAAGATCCACATCAAAATACTAATGGCTCTCACCAGTGAAAACCAATCACTGAACAGTGCCAAGTTGGCAGAGAACACTTGGCAGTAGATGTGTCCTTGATATTTATGTTTGCATACAAAATGTTTCTTCCTTCAGAATCTTCAAGTTTCTCAAATATTTTAACATGCATTCATATAGGAATCTGAAAACTGCTAGTTAGAGGTCAAATACAACCTGCCTGCCTATAGTTTTTATACAGTCAGTGAATTCAAAATAGATTTTACCAGTTTAAATAGTTTGAAAAATAAAGAATATTTTGTGGCATGTGATATATGAAATTCCAATCGTGGTATTGCAAACTAATTGGAACTAAATTAATATGTTGAATTATACTTACACTCACTTGCTTCTGTATCACTTATGGAAATGTGAAGAATGGTGATAGAAAGTATTCTATACAAAGCCTAAAATGTTTACCAAACTAGAAAAAATTCAACCTCTGTATACATTACTCGTGTTTCTTCCTAGACCTAAGAGAAACCTGAAGTATAAGAGTAACTGAGTTCCAGGTTCCAAATAGCTATTTTTAAAGGATCACCCGGGCGTGGTGGCACATGACTTTAATAATCTAGCACTTGGGAGGCAGAAGACAGGCGGAGCTGTGGAGTTTCAAGCCAGCCCTGGTCTAATACAAGGTGAGTTTCCAGGACAGCTGGGGCTACAGGGAGACCGGTCTCGAAAAGACCAAAATAAAATAAAAGTAAAAGGATCATTAGAGAAAATACAAGCCATTTGTAACTTGATAACAGGCTTTAAGTGGTTTTAACACTACCATTTTTTAAGTAAGACAAATGGTTAGCACTCATGCAGAAAAACTAATAACCTTCACCAACCTTTGGACTTTTTTTTTTTTGCCGGTGGGCACTGGTGAAGGCCCAATAACGTTAGACAAGAACAGAACAATCGCTGCTATTCTTCCATCACATCAGCAAAAGAAGGCAAAAGGGTCTAAATAGAGACACCCATTAAATCCACGCCGTCCATTTTAATCCATTTTTATTTCTCTTTTCAATGCCGCTATTGTATCATAGGCTTTGTATATGCTTAAAGAGTCAAATACATTAATAAGAAAGTGCTGTGTCCACAGTAATGAACCATGGAAAAGTTTTTGGTAATTTTGGGGGAATGAGAGTAGCCAATTAAACCATACGTGCTTCTGACTCCTGTCTGAATCACTATAGAACAATTTGTCAACAAATAAACAAAGAACTGTCATAGTTACTCTACAAAAGAAGAGGCGGGTACATTTGGTATACAATACAAATCCACGTGTTTTTCTGGACATTCTGTCTCATTCATTTAATCTCAGAGTCTCCCCAAGCTAAATTGCAAACAAATCTGTGCACCAAAGTAGCTCTGGAAGAAATTTCTGGCTTCCCATGGGAAAATGGAAGTTTAAGCATAGTGGACATGAAGCCACAATGAACTAAGTACACACCCAGCCAGATTTTTTTAATCTATCTCTTTTCCTTTTTATTTTTTTTTCAAAAAAAAAAAAAAAAAAATTTCTTTTTTCTTTTTAATATAATACTTTCTTTTCTTTTTAATATAATACTTTTATTGATGTTGTTAAATGTATTTCAGAACACAGTTTTTTTCAGTCCAATTTTAGACATATTCCCCTCCCTTCCCATCTACCCCCGCCCCAGAGATGCTTCTGGCAGACATGTTCTGCATCTTTTTCCCTCTCAGGCTTTTTTAAAATTTTTTCAATTATTTGCAAAAGCTAACCCACTACCAAAAAAGTGTTGAAAATATATGCATCCACACCCAAATATATCTCCTTGATTTTCAAGATTCGGTGAGATATGTTTAAAACAAATTGAGGGCTGAGAATACAGCTCAGTTACTAAACACTTGCCTAGCATTTATGAAGCTCTAGTTTCAATCTCTCCAATCTAAAGAGGAAAAGAGAAAGAGATGGGAAGAGGCCAACAAGAGAGGGGAGTGAGTAACCAAGAAGATATTCGGCATTTTAGTATTAATGTATGAAAAATAATCTATAGATCAACTCAAGCTGAAAAGATCAAAATTCTGCATTTATATTTCAGTACAGGCTTAAGACAGTATGAGAGAATTAGGTTAAAGTATTTCTTTGGCCTCTCTGATGTCTAGTGAAGGGCCATATTACATGTTTAAGAAAAGTTGAGCAGGCCGGCGTGGTGGCGAACACCTTTAACCTAGCACTTCGGGAGGCAGATGCAGGCGGATCTTTGTGAGTTCAAGCCAGCCTGGGTTACAGAGTGAGTTCCAGGACAGTCTGAGGCTCCAGGCGGACTCTGTCCCTCAAAAAGACAAAAAAAAAAAAAGAAAAGTTTGAAATGGAATGCACCAATGAATAATATCATAGATTCCACTAGGGGGGCCACAGGAATGCTACTATGAGTCCAAAACTCTCCATTTTCCAAGTGATTCCACAGAACCCTGAGGGGTCTCCTCACATTGGTCCATGCAGTTCACTCCCATGATTGTCCTTACTAGTCCTGGCACGATTTGACTCAAACAGGTAGATCCAAACCCTGGCCACCTAGTCAGCAGCTATGTGGTCAGGGCAAATTTTTGTGTGTACTTTCATGAAAAAAAACAGACAAAATTAGAGTCATCCACTCATGGAATGAAGATAAAGAATAGCTCTCAGTTCAGCAGTCCCTATCACAAATATTTATTTGCTTCCTCTTAAATATCATGAAATGAAATCCATAGAAAATGACGGCCAGACATTAAAAAAAAAATAAGGGGGTAATGCTTTACTGTAATAAAGAAGCAAAATAAAGGTAATTTGTAATAAAAATCACGATGTGCTGGTTATCTTTAGTGTCAACTGGACATACCTGAGTTGAGGGAGCATCAATTGGGGAATCACTCCATTGGACTGGCCTATGGCCATGTCTGTGGGCTATGGTTTTTATTTTCCAATGATATGGGAGGCCCCCAGCCCACTGTGGGTGGTGGCCACCCCTGGGCAGGTTGTTTCCTATTGTAGAAAGAACAGAGCAGGCTGAGCATGGGGCCTGAGAGCAAGCCAGTGAGCAGCATTCCGCCATGGCCTGTGCTTCAGCTCCTGCCTTCCAGATGCCGTACTCAGTTCTACCTTGGACTGCCTTAAGTGATAACGGGTGACCTGAAAGAGGTGAAGGCAAATAGGATAAACCTTTCTTCCCCAAGTTGGAATTTGGTCAGATTGTTTTGTCAACAGCAATTGAAGAAGTAACTAGAACAGAAATTTGTACTAGAGACTATT
Organism: Rhizomys pruinosus; assembly: GCA_009823505.1. Classification (NCBI taxonomy): domain Eukaryota; kingdom Metazoa; phylum Chordata; class Mammalia; order Rodentia; family Spalacidae; genus Rhizomys; species Rhizomys pruinosus. The sequence goes on from VZQC01013487.1 coordinate 88,697, forward strand.
TATTGTGACACAGATCTAACCTTGGTATTGGGGCAGGATGTAAGAGATGATGGAAACAGGCTAGAGAGATGGACTAGCGGTTTTAAAGAAGCGCCGACCGCTCTTGCAAGGGACCCGGGTTCGATCCCCAGAACCCACATGGCGGCCGAAAACCATCGTTAAAAAAAACTTCCAATTCCAGGAGAACTCCAGTTCCAGGGGAATCCGACACCCTCGGTTCTGACCTCCGGGGGCATTGCACGACATGGGGCACAAACTTGCAAGCAGACCAGCGACATTCATACACATACAAAATAATAGAAATTTAATTTAAAAAAATTTAAAAAAAAAAAAAAAAAGAAAACAGGCTGGAAAAGCCCCATTTAGGCTTAGAAGTTTTTGCTATGGAACGTGGAACAGTTTATGTTGATTCAAAGATTTTTAGATTATGGATGCCTTGCTTTTGAAGCTTCAAGGGAAGCAAGAGACCATCAGGGCGGTTTGTTTATTTTTTTAAATTGCAAATTTGTGGGTTCTGTTTGTGCTGGGGGCTGAAAAATCAGCTAGAAGTAACAAGAAGCTGAAGTAAAACCTTTGTTTTTACTGGGACAATTGAATGCTGGTTTAGCTGTGGCTGAAAAAGCAGCTGTGAGTAACAAGATGCCAGAATCATTGAGGTGAAAATTTCTGGATTATTTCCTCATAGCAGCACACAGCAGCTGTGGTCCACAGGGGGCCAGTCTCCATCTCCAGCTAGAAGCAGGACTTGGTAACCATAGAGTCTCCTCTATGGTTTCTGGTGTTGAAATGTGAAGGGGTTACAGAGAGCAGCGAGAGGCCTGGCACTGGTGAGAGGCCAGGAAAAGCCAGTGGTGAAAATGCAGCCTCTATTCCAATGAAAACCCCCAGGATTGCGAAGGTGATGAAGAGAAAAGCTGAGGCTTTTTGCACCAGGAGAGGTCCAGAGCATACGTTTAGTGAAAGTGAACATCGGTTCAGTGGAGACCCCAGCTTTGGGAGTTGCCAGGACCATGGGACAGCACCAAGAGCATTGGCAGGTGTGGAATGGAGCAGAGCCTTAGCCTGCAAGACAAGTTGTGTGCTCTGTGGATGCAGAGTCAGAGAAGGGGAGCGCTAAACCCTTTGGAGTCCAGAAGATCAAGAGTGAATCCCAGATTCCAGCCTCTGCTACTTTGCTGGACTTAGGATTTGCTTAGATGTGCCTGATTTCTTCCCGTTTGAAATAAGACAGTACTTGCTTGGATTTTACAGCACCCACAGTTAAGAGACTTTTAAAAGAAACTGAACTTGCAGAGTGTTTGGATTTTTAAAGGACTGTGGAACTTTTGAGGTTGTGTACTGTCTTATGTTGTATATTAATGTTATCATATCTGGGGACAAGAAATGGAGAGGTGGTTTTTAATAGTGATGTGTTTCGTGTATCATCTTGACAAGGGGTAAATTGGTGCTGGATAGCTTTAGTGTCAACGTTACACACCTGGGTTGAGGGAAACCTCAATTGGGCATTTACTGCCATTTGGAGGAACCGGCCCTGGCTGGGTCTGTGGGGTATTTTCCTTGATTGTTGAGTTATGTGAGAACCTAGCCCACTTGGGTGGTGCCACCCCTGGGCAGGTTGGTAGTGTATTATATAAAAAGTAGGCAAGAGCATGGGCCAGGAACAAGCCAGTAAGCAACACTCCTCCATGGTCTGTTTCAGCTCCTGCCTCCAGGTTGCCTGCCCCTGAGTTCCTACCTTGGGCACCCCCTAAGTAATGAACTGTTGACCCCGGAGATGTAAGATGAATAAAAGCCTTTTTCTCCCCAAGTTTGGAACTGGTCAGAGTGCCGTTTGTCACAGCAACCCAAGGGAAACTAGAATAGAACAAATGTCTCAAAAAGTAAAAGTTCCGTCCTAATTATTCTAAAAGATGCAAGGAATTGTTCCATCCCGACACATTTGTATGAGATTTAGCATTAATGCAGCAGCTACGCCCACCACAAATGCTGTCTATAGGAAGGGCCCTGATGCGTGGACTAGTTAACAACTCTTGACAAACTGCCCTACAAAGAGAATGCAGATTGCACTTACATGAAGGATACAGTTTAAATGCAGTGTTTGGACTATCACTATCTTTAAACCATTCAACAATTGTGTTCTGTCAGCATGCAGAAAGTAACACAAGGCCCTGGGCTTGAAAAACTATACAGGCAGGGCTTTACCCATAGGAATGGCTACTGGACATTTGAGATATACATGTGAGCCAATTCGCCCATGGGGCTATCCTTCACTTTGCAGGAAATCTATCATCTCTAGCCTCCATCCACTCTCAAATCACTGTGACCACAAAGACACCTTTGTACATGTCCACACCACCCTCAAGAGGGTGAAAACACCCTCACAGAGGATGACTGGATTAAGTAATGGAAGGTGCACACAAAACAGAATCAACTATACAGTCAGTACTCAAGTCCTGTTTTTGCTAACTGTCCTCTTGTGTTATGTCTCTATCACAGTGTATTCTCATACTCTGTGGGGTGCCAGAAAAATAGAAATGGCTGTTAAAGGCATTGTGCCCCAGGAGAGAAGAAAACTAGAGGGCCAGTGTTCACCCAGGACTATACCCCTTAAGGAGCCAGTGTTTCTCCCATTAGGAGTAACTAACAGAACAATTGGAAAGCGCGCTTCCATCATTCATTAAATAATCAGAGAAGAGTAAAAGGCAATAAATGAAGGGACACCCACAGCCCAGAAGGGCTCCCTGATGAGTCTTTTTTTTTTTTCCATTGAGACTCTAAAGTCCTAATAGGTAACTGATCACACAGAATCATTCTACAAGGAACTCAAGGAATGCATATGTAACATGACAGATTCCAACTGGGGTCTCAAGAGCTTTGGAGTCCTGATTTTGTCCTGTCTGTTTGAATCTTCACACCTTTTTATTCAACAAGTATGAAAAAAGGAAATGTGTTTACTCAAAACGGAAGACTAGAGTGACTGATCCTCAGTGACATTGGAGTTGTATTTTGGCAGGAGAAAAGGCTGACAGGGTGGGAAGTCCATGAGTGTCTGAAAGAAAAAGGAAGCCAAAACCAAGCAGCATTTGATGAGTAAGGCCAAATACCTAGTGCTGCTTAAACAGCAACCTTGGTAATGTACTGCTGCTCAAGGAGCTATCTCTACCTATACAATGTCATTCAGCCCCAAGGCTTTAACAATATGCACCCAGATCCTAAACCCTGAGCTAGCCTCAGAATAGAGCATGAAACTTGTCTGACTACCTTACACAACAGTCAGAGCTGGCTATCTAATGAGAATCTTAAAATTAACATATCCACCTTGTGCCCCAAGATGTTGTCTCCTGAGAAAGTATAACCTAATAATATGTTAGATGAATGAGCAAGCAATGTTAGATAGCAATAGCCACGGGAGGAAGTGTGCAGCCTAAGTGGTGTTCAAGGAGTCTTTGAAAGAGAGAAAGAGCTCTGAACGTGCAGAACAAAGAGCAGCTGAAACTGCAGTGGTAGGTCTGACTCCAGAAGGGCACACCTTGTCCAGGACATAGATGCCGTGGACCCAGTCAGAGCCAAGGCACTTGAAGCTACTTAAACTGAATCTGTGAAGACACATCTGATGTATGACTTAGCTTCAGTCTCCCAGTGAAGAGTTTGTTGAGGACATAGGATTATGAACATCTAGGTGTGTCATTTAGATCAGAACTTTAGGCCAATCCATTCATTCTTATGACAGAGCCAAATCAGGACTGCTTTGTAAGAGAAGCTCTGACAATTCCATTTCTGGAAGTAGCTTTCTTTTCAAGTATCTACATTCAGTAGTTGCTCTGTTTTCACTAAAGAATCCTAACTTTATTCCTAGCCCAGACAATAGTTAAAATATATTGATTGTTCTTATAAAATAACATAACTTATCTCCATCCAATTGGCAAGAAATGAAAGTTCAGACTTTCTTCTCTACAATATTTGGTACATAATCATTCATAGAAATAGTGCCTCGGGTCACCTGGATTCCCAAACCATCCTTCCCAAGAGAAGTTTGACCAGAACACTGAAGAGCCAGTCAGGTGCTATTTGACTTCACAGCAGTGGTTTACTCTCCTGCACTTGGGCATTGTGACTTAAACATGTGTTGAAGAACATATGAGGAAAAACACCATGGCAGGCCACATTTTATTAGCTGTTCAAATATTACTGATGAAGGCAGTTTTATGACATCCATGGGAGAAGTCTTTCTGGGCTCAGCTCCAAAAATACTCAGGTCTCCCCTGAAGACTTACTATCCTGTTCTATCTCATGGACAATCTGAATCAGGTGACTTCTCATAGATCCCTTTTGGAGTGGATTTTTAAATTTTTTAGAAACTTATTTTTATTCAGTTACTGTCAAATGATTTTGAAATTGGAATGTTAACTTTAATGCACATATTTCTACATCCTAATGCTGAAGTATAATGACTACGTGTTTCTACTTTGAAAAGTATACTGAGAAATTTTCTTAGTAGATACAAAAGATTTATTAAGACTAGAGTAATAAGATCAACTGTTTCTTTTTTATTTATTTATTTATTTATTTATTTAAGGGATGCATGTAAGAGCACAGTTTTTTTTTGCAAATCAATTACATGTTCAGTTTTGCCATACAATTAGGAATTTTGCTAGCATCCACAGATAAGGCATACCATTCATCTTTTGTTTTCTCTGGGACTGTGTTACTTCACGTAACATGATATCTTCTAGCGCCATTCCATTTACTTGCAAAGTTTCATGATGTCATCTTTTCTTTACCACTGCATAAACTCATTGTGTAGATGTACAATATTTTCTCTATTCCACTCATCAGTTGAGGGACACTTGGGTTGGTTCCATCTCTTTCTATTGTGAAGAGAGTGCAATAAACATGGCTGTGCATATATCCCGTGGGTAAGATGAAGTCTTATGGATAATGTACCCAGGAGTGGGTATGACTGGGTCAGGCAGTAAGCTCGTTCTGAGTAGTCCAAGGATGCTCCACACTGCTTTCCATAGTGGCTGTAAGGAGTTGAAAATACAATTCCACAAGCAGTGGATGAGTGTTTTGTTCCCCTTTCCCCACAACAGCTCCAGCACTTGGGTATCATTGTTTTCTCGATCCTAGCCAACCTTGTCAGTGTGAGATGATATCTAATTTGGTTTTGATTTGTATTTCCATTAATTATTAGTGAATGTTGAACACTGTTTTAAAGACATTTCTCAGCCATCGCTAATTCTTCACTTGTGAGTCCCTCCTGTTCAGTTCTTTGCTCCTCCATCTTTTGAGGGATTTATGTGTTTGCTTTCTTCTTTGTTTGTTTGGTAGGTTATATATTTGGAAATCAATGCTTGGTCAGATGTATTACTGTAGTAAGGTTTCCTCCCATTCTGTGGGATTTCGCTTCACTTCTTGATTGTTTCTTTCGATGTACAAAGCTTTGAGTTTAATGAGGTCCCATTTGGTAACTGTTTTCACTATATTATCAAAAGGTTGTAAAGCTAGAATATAATATCATCTGTTCATAATTTAGAGTCTATAAATAAACTATCAAGTCAATGAAAAAGTATAAAATAGGAAACAATATACCATAGAAGTAGCCCCAGAAAGCAAAGGAGCAAAAAGAGACTGCTCATTCAAAATGTTAGGATGAGTTTAAAAAAGATAAGGTCAACCAATTCAAAAAGGAAGCAACATTAGTAGCTAACAAATATGTGAAAATGTCTTTATCTTATGAGATATTCAGGGAATATAAATGAAAATCACATTGAGATACCATTTCAAAATCATTCCTTTTGCAAAACCAAAGTAAGGCCAACAATTCAACTGTTGGCTTTACTATGGAGAAATCAAGGCTTTTCATTATTATTGATGGAGACAGAAATTGGTATAAACCCACCAACAGATAACAAAGCACAGGAAATACTAAATCTATAGTATAGGAATTGTTATTAATATAAATTTTGATAAATCTCAAAAACAAATATTGGCCAAATTTTGTAAAATGACATGTGTAACATATTATTTCTGTATTGTTTGAACACTTAATAAAATAATACTGTATATCCATTGTGGCCATATATTTGCACAGTGGTATGTTAAAAATATGCCTTGAATTGACAAACCCCATTCTGGTTAATGACGGATGGTTAAAGGTTGGTGATGGAAGACAAGGGGAGTTGAAAGGTTGTCTGTTTTACTGTTCACTCAGTAAAAGGAGAGGGAAGATGGGTCAGGGCCGAGCCAGGGAAGAAGCCATCAAGCTGGGAGTATTAAGAAAAAATGATCACTTTAAAGAGGAAACAATAAAGAAAAGAGGGTATATTTGTAAGAGGAATAGCTCCTTGAAACAGTGGAAAGTAAATTTTACAAGAGAAAAATCACAAAAGCTAATATTAGACGACCCCAGCAACTGGCTTCAATATAAATACATTGATTTTGGTAGATCATAAGGGGCACTAGGAGTAGAAAGTGGGAGACAGCAGTGATGTACTCTCTTATTACCTAATCATCAGTTATTAGCAAAAGAAGGAATCATAAAATGTTCTCAGACATACAAGCTATTAATAAATTTATATATATTAGTATATTAGACAACAAGATCCAAATAGGGCACATAACCTGTTTTGTAAACCCAATGAAGTCCTTTTTTGACTTAAAAAGGGTTGAAATCTCTCTAGTTGTGTTCTGAACCAATGACCCTGCATCAATGGAAGCCCTCTCCCTGCTCCCAATGTTTGTTTGGTTTTTGTTAGATGGGGTCTCCCGTGTAGCTCCAGCTGTCCTGGAACTCACGATGTAGACCAAGCTGGCCTTGAACTCAAGAGATCCTCCTGCCTCTTCTTGCCTCTGCCATCCTGAGTGGCTGAGATTAAAGGTGTGTGCCACCACACCCAGCTCCCAAGGTTTGTTTTAATTAAGAATCAGAAACACCCTCCCTCCAGAGATGGTCAGATAATGCCATCATTAAAGATCAGCCTTCTAACTACACCTAAAACCCAAGACAGATGCATTGGAGTCAGGCCCAACACAGAAGTATTTTGTAAAAGATTTTATCCAGGTGGCATGGTTTAGTTGCAGCACTACAGGAGGGCAGAGGCAGGCTGATCTTTAGTGAGTTCAAGGCAACCCTATCTAACATAGCAAGTTCCAGGCCAAGCTGAAGCTACATGGAAACTGTCGTCAAAAATACCAGAAAAATTTTTTAAATAGTTTTGAAATTTTGTATTTACCACTAATCTAATTGAGTGCCCATTTCCAACATCCATTAATGAATCAACAAGCTACTTGGATGTTCAGGTAAGATGGCAGATTTTGCCTCTGTAAGAGCCAATAAAAGAGAGATTCAGAAGAAAGAAAAAATAGACGTTATCCTAAAATAGAAAGAGGGAAACACTTTGTGGAAAATCCATGAAGAAGTGAAATAGATGTTCTGGGAAAAGAGCAGAAAACAAAATATGCAGGGCAGGGAAACAAGTGAATGTAGCCTCAGCCGCATAATTCCCCAGGAGAGGAGGGAACTCAAAGGTGAGCCAGGTGAAAGCCACACAGGACAAACCCAGAGCCCCCCACAAACTTCAAACCCATCGTGGGTTTTGGAGAAATAGTGATTCCTCAGATGGATGGGTCAGAAATAGGTAGAAAGCCCATTTGTCACACTGCATGACTAGAAGGGTGCAAGGTTTCTAATCCCATGTAAGTATTCTTTTAATAAACAACCGACCAGCCAGTGGAAGGCCAAGAGGAGACCCAACCGGCTGAGAACCCATTCCTCAAATGGCGCTCAGAACTAGGGCTCTTGAGCCAAGCTTCCTCGTATTCTTTCATTAATACAGTATTTCCAGCATAAAATGGGGAAGTAGAATACTTAATTTACCAGAGAATCCTGCCTTTCAGCCCTAGGCCAAAATATCACACATGGGGCTTAGTTCCTCCCATTAGCCATGAGAAAGGGGACAATGCTTTTAGAGCTTCAATATGTATAGCCTGCAAACACACATTCATATACTTTCTTACACTATCCCAAGTGGATGGCAAGGAAGAGTCCTAAAGGATTAAGGTACTATGCCCAGATCACAAGAGGAAAACTGAGCTCAGTGAGTTGTTTCTTAGAAACTGTAAACTTTTTTGGTTGGATTTTAGCTAAAATCGCAGTCCCAGATTAAAATGTTCATATGGAAAAAGTCATTCCTACAGGAGGGATGTGGCCAGGTGCTATCTTGAGTGAGAATCTACTCACTCAGTTAAAAACTGAGATATTCCAGGCATCTGAGATCAGGGAGCAACCTGAGATTAGGGAGCCTCAACTGGGCCTGCCCCCAGCCTCTAAGTGAAGGAAGGCACAAAGAGGCAGTTGTGAAGGGTAGGAAGACTGGACAGTGAGAATGGCTGGAGGCCACAGGAGGCTGAATCAGGCTGAGATGTATGTAAGAAGACATAGTCCAACCCTTCGGGGTGGGGAACAGATTTCACAAACTGAGAATTACCCTGGAGTTTGACAGCTTGGATCCTGGGGTATTCAGTACAGAGCACAATATCTTTGATTTATGATAATAACATCGAAGAACTATGGAATATAATCAATAGACGCAAATCTAAAAAAAAATCTCATCTAATAGAATATTAAAGGCATAGAGAATGTATTTAAAGAAATAATGGTGGAAATTTCCCCAAATGAACAGAAAGAAAGGAATGTTCAAACAAGAAGCATTTAGAATACCCCAATAGACCTGGCCAGAGAAAAACCTCCCCACAACATATTGCAGTCCAGATGTCAAAAATATACATCAAAGAAACAATGTTAAAAGCTGCAAGGATTGGGAAAAGAGGAAGTAAGCTAAATCCCGAGATGCTATGAGATGATATGTGTATTTTTATATTAAAGGATGCTAAATCTCCACCAGAAAACTCCTAGAAATGATTAACAAGCTTCAGCAAAGTGGCAGGAATACAAAATTAGCCTTAAAAAAAAGTAGCCTTTCTTTACACACACAACAAGCAACTGACTAGGAAGGAAGTCAAGGAGCATACATGTATTAGTCCAGTTTTCTGTTGCACCAGACCAGGAACTTATAAAGAAGAGTTTATTTGAGCTTCCGATTGGTGGTTCCAGGGAAATAGAGTCCATGGTGATGGGAAGGGGCGTGGTGGCTGGATCTGGGGCAGCAACGGAGGGTCACATCTCCTCGCAAAGAGCACAGGAAACAGAGAGAGAGCAACTGTAGACCAGGCTTGTTTAAACCTCACGAGAGCCTGCCCCCGGTGACACAATTCCTGCAGCATGGCCACACAACCCAAGACCTCCAAAACAAAGCGCCACCACTGGAGAAAAAACATCTGAATCCTAGACCCATGGGGGACACAACATCAAAACCCACGCACATTCCACTCCCTTACCCCCCATAGGCTTTTGACCATATAAAGTGCAAAAATGCATTTAGTCCAATCTTAAAAAGTCCCCACAGTCCTTTACCAGTCTCAATGCCAATCAAAAGTCCAACAGTCCAAGTTCTCTTCTGAGAATCAGGCCAATCTCCCAAACTGTTAGCTCCTGTAAAATCAGAAGACAATTACATACTTCCAACATACGTTGGCAACTGATAACACATTCCCATTCCAAGAGGGAGGAACAGAGGCATAGTGAGCAAATACTGGACCAAAACAAACCAAAAACCGCAGCAGGCAACGCCAAGTCTGTAAGCTAGCTCCCATGCAACGTCTAGGACTTGACTTCCAAAGGGATTAGATGGCTCAGCTCTTCCAGCTTTGCTTGCAACATACATCGCTGTCTTAGGCCGGTACCAGCTCCTGTAAGTGCAGCTCTCCCTCCTTGGCAAATATCTCACAGCTCTGGCAATCTCGAATGTCTTCTTGGGGTCTCTCCGCTGCCAACCAGGCTTCACACTCACAGCTCACGCAATGGCCCATCAGGACCTTCTTTATTCAAGGACACAACCACTGCTGCACTCTGCCTGGCCTTGTCTGCTCTCTGAAACCTTGGAGGGAGAACTGATGACCCCTTCCACTCTTGCAAACTTCAATACCTCTAAAAGCAGCACCACGTGAATGAAATTGCCGAAACTGCCTGCAAGTTTGGGATGTACTCCCCCCCCCAAGCTCTCCTATTTTAACCACATTTGCCATTTTTTTCTTTTTTTGCTTTCTCTGCCCTGGACTTGGTGGAGGATTAGCTGGGTGTGGTCTTGCCCTGAAGGTACTGAGTCTTTTGTTTTACTTGTAAATATCCAGGCCCCTCTCCTTAATTGCTTTAATCTCCTTAGGAAAGGGAGCCTCTTCTTCATCATATGCTCTGACTCTAAAATGAATCTTCTTAGTACTCCTTTTTCTATATAAAGTGTACATTCTGCATTTTCTTCCTGACCCCATCTGCTCTTTTTTCGCACTGTAGATCTGTATAATATGCACCATTAAAAGCCACACCCACCATTTCAACATTAGCCTGTCTTGAAATTATCCTCCGCCAAAGACAGCAGTCCATTGTTTTCAACTTAGCATCAAGCAAGCATTTGGGGCTGCGGGCAAACTGCCGCCAGACTCTTTATCAAAATACCCCGGTTTGCTGCCTAAGTGTTTATTTTCCCCTGGAACTACGTCTTTTGCAGCCATGCTTTCATCCAGGCCTCCACGAAATGGCCCATTAAGCTTTGCTTATAGTAGTCAGCAGCCTTTCTAGCCCAAAGGTCCACACTCTCCAAACATACACATGGTAAGGTTCTTCACAGACAACAGCCCACTCGCTGGTACCCAATAACTGTATTAGTCACTTTTCTGTTGCTGGATAAAGGAACTTATAAAATGAAGACCCAAAAGGAACTGATAAAAGGAGAGGTTATTTGAGCTTGCAATTGGTGGTTCCAGGGAATGAGTCCCTTTTTGGCGGGAGGCATGGCGGCTGGATCGGGACTGGAGCAGCAAACCGAGGGTCACATCTCGCAAAGAGCACAGGAAACAGAGAGAGAGCCACTGGAGAAAACCAGGCTTGGTTAAGCTCACTAAGTCCCTGCCCCCAGTGAAACACTTCCTGCAGCATGGCCACATGTTCTAAGACCTCCAAAAACGGCACCACCAACTGGAAAGACAACGTCTGAATACCTAGAGCCTATGGGGGGACACACATTCAAACCAACCACACTTCCCAACCCCAATAGCCTCAAAACAATAAAATACCTAGAACAAACCTAACAAAGAGCTCGACAACAAAAATTTTTTAAACACTTAAGAAAAAATTGGAAGAAGACAGCAGAAGATGGAAAAACCTCCCATGCTCATGGGTGGGAAATTAATATAGTGAAATGTCCATTCTACCCAAAATCTGTATAGATTTAATGCAATCCAATTAAAATTTCCAAGAGTTTCTTCACAGAACCCTGGAAAAAAAGTCTTAATTTCATTTGGAAAAACAAAAGGACCCCCAAATAGCCAAAACAACCCTGATGAAATGAGCAATGCAGGGGGGATCACTCTATACCACCGACTTCAAACTATACTACAGGCTATAATCATAAAACAGCGGGGTACTGGCACAAAAACAGACCTGTTAACCATGGAACAAAACCAAAGATAACTTGAGCACAGAACAATTTTAGCCATCTCAAATTTGACAAGGGGGTCAAGAAGACACAATGAAGAAAAGCAAGTATCTTCAGCAAGTGGGTGTTTGGCAAAACGGGATTACCACTTGTAGGTAGAATGAAATGAAACCCCTACCTTGTCATTCACCCTGTACAAAAGGTCACTCCAGATGGATTAAAGACCGTCATCATGAAACCCAAACTCTGAAGGGATAGAAGAAAAAGTTGGCAGCGCAAGCAGCCTACAAAGACAGAGGCATAGGAAAAAGACTTCCTAAATCAAACAGCAGCGGCAACAAGAAATAAGAATCGATAATTTGACAAATGGGACCTCATTAAACTCAAAAGCTTCTATACACAAAAGAAAAATATCAAGGAAGTGAAGAGAAATCTCCCAGAGTGGGAGGAAAAATTCAACCACAGAAACAATCTGCAAATCATTGATTTCAGAATATATAACTCAAAAACAAAGAAGAAAGAAAAACAAATACACACTCAATAGAGGGAGCAAAGAGCCTGAACATAGACTTCACAGTGTGGAAATGAGAGATGGCTGAGAAACTTAAGAAGTGTGTTCAACATCATAATCATTAAGGAAATGCGGCAAATCAAACCACTTTAAGATATCATCTTAAGCCAATAAGACTGGCTAGGATCAAGAAACAAATGATACCAAGGCTGGAGAGGTGTGGGGAAAGGGGAACACTCATCTAACTGCTGGGTGGGAATGTAAAATTGGTACAGCCACTATGAAGCATGTTTTGGGAACCATTGGAAGACTTTGGATGAACTTGCAACCTGACCCAGCCATAACCACTCCGGGGCATGTACCCACAAGACCTCATCTTACCCAAAGATACATGCACACCAATGTTTACTGCAACACTATTTACAACAGCTAAGAAACAGAAACAAAACAAAAAAAAAAAATCTACACAATGGAGTTCATGCAGCAGTAAAAGACAGATGACATCATGGAGCTTTGCAAGTAAATGGCTGGAGCTAGAAGATATCATGCTTAGTGAAGTAAACCAGTCCTAGAAAAACAAACGATGAATGGTATCCCTCATCTGGTGGATGCGAGTGCCAATTAACTAGTTGTAAGTATTCTTGTGCATGGCCCCTTGAGCTTTTGTCCAAGGGGGTAGTTGGGAGTGGATGCATAATTGGAATACAACAAAAACAACAACAACAACAAAAGACTACATCAAAGACTGACTGAAACGGTGAACTTCTCTTCTGCCTCAAAACAGTCAACTTCACAAGGAGAATGTTGAGAAGGACTGAGGGGAGATTGGTGGATGCATGAGCTCTGGTGGTTGGGGGGGTTGGGTGGGGGACAGGGGTCTATATTAGATTANGGGGGGGGGATACAGAAAGACATGAAACCTTTTCATCAAACCCTTGCAATTCAAATCTTAAAACTAACTATGGGAAAAGATTTGTTTGTTCCAACAGGACAAAACGTCACCAACTTAACGGCTGAGAAAGAAAAGATACAGGTTTGCATTGAGTAGGATGTACCAAAAAGTGGCAACGGAAAGGCTGACCCGTCTGAACATTCAAAGGAAGAAAAGCCTCAGATTGCCATAAACATCGAACCCCTCTGTGGATCCTACATGTAACAACTAGTTATAATGAGTCCTAATGAAACTTACCTTCTAGGTGCCACAAAGGTTCTGATATGAGAGACTTCCTTGCCTTCCCACCCATAGAACAAGGAGAAATATGACAATGATGAGGTCGCTCCCCAACTGTAAATTGGAGACAACTATTGTAGAGGTAATCTCTTATAAAACCGGTAAAACTGCTTTCTTTAATTGACTACTAGACATGGGAACTGTGGAAGGGATTACTCTCTGTTCAGAACCAAATATAATACTAAAGTCCTAGGGCTATGCACTCAGGCAAAATATATTAATACAGGAGCTCTGACATCAGCAATGGATTGTTCTACCAGGTGGATGTTGGCCAGGGGATCCAAGGCCCCACAAAAGGTAAGGGCTCCTTGCCTCTAAGTTGGGATACCTACAGGAGGAGAGGCAATAAGACCCTGCTGCCGAAGACCTGACGTTAACATGGGAGGGATGTATTGAGACCACACATGCAAGTGTACAGATGGCCTCTGGAATGCCAGAGAGTGTTACCAAAGGCCACTAAACCAATAAAGCAAATATGGGTCTCCCTGAGTCAAGCAAGACTCCACCGTCAGCACCAGCTACACCTCACCTGCCTGGAAATACTGTGCAGCAGAGGCAGCCATGTGCCTGTATATCCCAAATCTAATTGGCTATTGGCTCTCCCCTTGGAGAAATAACCCATGGCTGATGCCACAAGCTTACATCCTCTACAGGTTAGGAGATGTTATAAGCCACAGTAAGACCCTGTCATATTTAACAGGGGGGAAAATTGTAATTCATGGATTAACATATCCAAACATGTGTCTATGCTAAAGTAACCTACCATAACTATTAGTGCTGCTTAAATACCTATATATATCTAATTGCTTGTTCTTTCTCTGTTTCTAATGTAGGCTATAAACTTACCTCTTAGGACTTCTTTTAAAGTATCCCATAGGTTTTATTATCATTGTATTGTTGCAGTGTTGTATTATCATTGTCATTCAGTTCCAGGAATGCTTTTATTTCTTTATTTATCTCTTTCTTGACCCATTCATTATTCAGGAGTGTGTTGTTTAGTCTCCGTGTGTTCTCGTAGATAGTAGGGCTTATCCTGGTGTTGATAGTGAGTTTTATTGTATTGTGGTCTGATAGAATGCATGAAGTTATTTCAATCTTTTTGTATTTGTGGAGGTTTCTTCTGTGTCCCAGTATGTGGTTGGTTTTTGGAGAATGTTCCATGGGGTGCTGAGTAGAAAGTGTATTCTCTGGTATTAGGGTAGAATATTTGGTAGATGATCATGAGGTCCATTTGGTGTATCATATCATTCAGTTCAGGTGTACTGTTGACCTGTCCAAAGGGCTCAGTGGTATTGAAGTCCCCTACTGTGAGTGTACTGGGGTTAATCTGTGCCTTGTGGTCCTGGAGAATTGTCTTTATAAAGTTTGGTGCACCAGAGTTTGAGGCATATATATTCATAATTGTGAAATCTTCTTGGTGGATTGTTCCTTTGATAAAAGTGCAATGGCCTTCTTTGTCTCTTCTGATTTCTTTTACTTTGAAGTTGATTTTGTCTGATATTAAAATAGCAACACCTGCTTTCTTTTTGGTGCCATTTGCTTGGAATATTATTTCCATCCTTTCACTTTAAGGTGGTGCTTATCCTTGAAAGTAAGGTGTGTTTCTTGTAGACAGCATATTGATGGGTTCTGTTTCCTAATCCAATCTCCCAGTCTATGTCTTTTGATTGAGGAGTTTAGTCCATTAATATTTAAGATTATAACTGATAGGTGTGTGTTGCTTCCTTTCACCTTATTATCCATTTGCGTTTTTGGTCTAGGTTTCTACTTCTGCAGTTATGCCTTTATTAATTTCTCTTTCTAGGTGCCTGGGGATGGTTGCTCCTTTCTTCTGTCCTTTGAATTGCTTCAAGTATTCTCTGAAGGGTTGGCTTTCTGGACATGTATTCTTTCATCTTTTTTATGTCATGGAAGGTTTTTCTCTCTCCTTCAACTATAATTGACATTTTTTGCTGGGTATAGTAACCTGGGTAACCTGGATTGTCCTTTAACAATGGGAATGCTTTGTTCCACATTCCTCTTGATTTCATAGTTTGCACTGAGAAGTTAGTTGTAATTCTTATAGGTTTCCCCTTTTAGGTAACTTGTCGTTTTTCTCTTGTGGCTTTCAGAATTTTGTCTTTGTTTTGGGCATCTAGCATTTTAACTATGATATGGCGTGGAGAGTTTCTTTTCTGATCTTGTCTGTTTGGAGTTCTATGTGCTTCTTGTATGTGTATCGCTTTGTATTTTTTTAGTTTGGGGAAATTTTTATCTATTATTCTGTTGAAGATCTGATCAATACCATTCTCTTGGGATTCTTCTCCTTCCTCTATTCCTATGATGTGGAGGTTTGATCTTTTCATAGTGTCCCACAGTTCCTGGTTGTTCCACTTTTGTGTATTTTTTAAAATTTTTCACAATCTTTACTTGAGGTTTTTAGTTGTTCTGTGTTATCTTTCAGATCTGATATTCTTTGTTCTGCTTCCTCCATGCTACTTCTGAGGCTTTTTCCATTCCTTTCTTCTTGATTGGATGAGTGTTTGATTTCCTTTTTCATTTCTTGTGATTTCTTTAGTATTTCCACTTCCTTTTGGAGCTTCTTGATCTCTTCCTGTAGCTCTTTGCTTTGATGGTTGTTTTCCTTATCTTTTTCAGCATGGGATCTTTTCAGTGTTTCCACTTCCGTCCAGAGTTTGTCATTCTCTCTCTCTAGGTCCTTCTTGAGTTTTTCATTCTCTTTTCTTAATTCTTTGACTTGCTCTTTATAGTCTTGGACTTCTTTAAGTATGTTCACAATTGTACCTCTAATATTTGTGTCCTGGGCCATCCCCAGGGCTATCCCACTGTAGGAATCTTCCACAGGGTTGGTAGCGCTTGGTGTGGAATTATCCAGCACCTTTCCCATGTTGTCTCTTCTTCATGTCCCTGGCATGTGGGTTTCTCTTTGCCTGTATTCTAACGCAAATCCCAAATGTCTCTTCACTGTGTTGAAGGCTTGCTTTGCTTGCCTCCTTCAGATCCCTTCATTGTTTGATTGATTTGTTTTTCTCCTTTTCTCCTTTCTTATGGAGTGTTGACTTGTCTAAGCTTTAGGCTTTCTATTGGAAGTCTAACTCACTCTTTCCTTTCTGTTCTGAAGGTTCTCCAAAGAATCCACTTGGACACCCTTTGGCAATCCCAGTTGGCCAGGGCGGGGGGATTGCTACCTGTGCTTCAGGTGGTCTTGGGAAATTCCCAATCTCAAGACTCACACAGGCCCACCTTTAATACCAGTTAGGAGGACAACTCTGCTCCCACAGCCACACAAGCCAATTGAGCCAAAAACAATTGAATCAAACCAAACAATCCACCTGGCTGAAGCATCCAGCTCCTACCTATGCTTCAGATGGTCTTGGGCAATCCCAGATCTGGCTATCTGATCTTCTTAAAGGGAAGGAATCTACATACACATACTAGGCCTCAACAGATGAACTTGTACTGAGGGACATCTGGGGATGCTAATTTGACCCATTAGGCCTTAACACAAATGGCAGAATGCATAAGTTCCTGTAGGGACTATGGGAGGGTGGCAGTAGAGAAGGGGGTATAAAGATGATTAAGATGATCTGTATGAATTACACAAAAATTCAATAAAAAACTTACCAAAAAAGGCTGAACTTTAAAATATTTCTCAGTGTTGGACACAGGAAATAAAAGGACCCAGACATGTGAAAGACACGAAAGAGAAATAAAGACCCAGGACTCTAAAAACACTAGACAAAGGAAATTCCTAAGCATTTTCTCAGGAGGCAATGGAATGAATCTGGTTCCATATTTGGCTCTACAAAGATATATGTAATTCATTGTACAGCAACATAAGTGAAAGTTCCTGGAAAGTTCCATGACTACAAAGGCTGATTGGTTGATTAGAACATCAACCATGTGAAGAGGTTGGAACGTTGCAAGTGTAGAGCCAATTTATCTTGGGCCATCATTAACCCCCTTAATAACTATTTACTGCCCTTTCCTGCATGTGACCTAACATCTTTATTACCTAACATCTTTGTGACAATCAGGTAACTCCTTCAGAATGTACAAATGGACCCCTAATTTTCACCAACCAAAAGGCTAAGAATACTGCCAGATAGACTTGAAGTGTACATCTGAAAATTTCCAACTTTTCTGTAACTCACCTACCTGAGGTACCCACCAATGTATTTGAAAAATGTCTTCATTTATGATTGTCTTTGTTCTGTTACTATAAAACTTTATGAAATTGTTACCACTTGGTGCATGGTGATACATGACTATCAAGGTCTCTTTGAGAATGTC
Source organism: Rhizomys pruinosus (assembly GCA_009823505.1). NCBI lineage: Eukaryota > Metazoa > Chordata > Mammalia > Rodentia > Spalacidae > Rhizomys > Rhizomys pruinosus. The sequence goes on from VZQC01013487.1 coordinate 106,284, forward strand.
GAAGCCTTTCTCAGCTCTGGTGTGCCTCACTTGAGAGGCTCAGGTCCTGGAAACTCAGTGGCCAGCAAACCCACCTCAAACAAGAGGCTTTAGTGTTCTTGTCTCTTGAATTCAAAGATGAAATGCATGGACCACAGAAGGAGAGTTTTAGAAAGAAATATCTTATTCTAGAGACAAAGCTGGGCGTGGTGGTGCACGCCTTTAATCCTAGCACTTGGGAGGCAGAGGCAGGTGGATCTTTGTGAGTTCAAGGCCAGCCTGGTCTACAGAGTGAGTTCCAGGACAGCTGGGGTTACAGAGAGACCCTGTCTCAAAATACAAAAGAGAGAGAGAGAGAGAGAGAGAGAGAGAGAGAGAGAGAGAGAGAAGGCAGAACTCCTGTGAAATAGGACAGGTCCCTGGGAACAGGATTTCATTGAGCCTCAGTTACCTGCAGTTAAAAAGTCTTTAGCAGAGGAGGAGAGGGAAGATGAGCTAGTAAGTCCAGTTCCTCTCCCAAATGTCTGGGTCCTTGGAGGTTCTGGTCACATCTGCAGTATGGTCTTCAGAAACAGGGTACATCTCTATGGAAAAGAGATAAAAAAGAATGAGGCTCCTTTCCTGGGATGTCTGGCTTCTTGCCATAGTGGAATCAGACACATCTTTGACTTAGCTACTTCTGCCATCTCTGTCCGGCCTCAAGCAAGGACAAATGTATTGGCAGGCCCAAGGACACTTTGACCTGTTAGCCAAGACAGAAATGGTCACTTTTCTTTTACTGTCTTTTTCCCCTAAACTGGCTCAGCACTTCTTCCATCCTATTCTCATCAGTGGTATTGGGAAGACATGAATCTGTGTCCCCAGGCCCTGGTCATTCCTATTTAGCTCCAGAATAAACCTGAGGCTGCTGACTGGTGGACCCAGGGCCAAATACAGCCAAAGACAGGGTTGTGGAGCTGCTGGTTTCCATGACCAAATGAGCTGAAGAGCCAGCTGTGGGGTTGATAGTCCCACAGCCAAGCATGCACACAGTAACAGCCCAGGGAGCATGTCAGATGGTGCAAATCCATGAAATCAATTTATTTCCACACAGCCAGTAGCTTAAATAGGTCTGAGATGGGTGGCTCCTCCATCACATGACATTACCTCCCAGTGGCCAATCTTAGACCTCCATAATCATCATGTGTCATCCCAATTCATGGGGTGTATTCAGAAAAGGGGCATGTTGACGCATGCCAACTTGTGATTTCTGAATGTCTGCTAGCAGAAAACAGGCTGTGCCCTGTGGATGTGTCTGATCTGAGCTTAGGTGTGTGCATGAGCTAGCATTCCAGCCAGCTTGTCCCAGAGGCACAAGTGAGAGTCACAGGACCTCTCTGTTTACACCCACAGATTGGGGTGATGCGATGCCACAGGGTCTGGGCTTGGCTGCTAGGATGTGATGTCATGCTGCCTATATAATGACATGCTGCATCTGAGTAAATGGCCAATTTGTACTGTGGTATAGGAGTACTGGTTGACCTTCCAGAGAACCCACATGGTAGTTAATGACTGCCAATACCTCCAGTTCCAGAGGATCTGGTGCCCTCTTCTTGCCTCTGTGAGCATGCCACACATGGGTGTACTTAACATACATGCAGGTAAAACACTCAAACACATAAAATAAAGTAAAAAATGTTTTAAATGTGACACAACCCTTAGTAGGATTTCAATCGACACCTTGAAAGGAAAGGAAGGAAAAAAGGGTATTTATTCTACGTTCTGTTCCATGGAGAGGTTCATACAAAGCACCCCTTGGGAATGTAACAGTCTGATTGGTGGGCATTTGACATCTAAGGAAGAAAAGCAAGGTTTAGTGAATTAACTGTGGGAACAACATATGTCCCAATGGGTTTTAGCTTAAAGAAGTTTCCAGGGGCTGGAGAGATGGTTAAGAGCACTGGCTGTCCTCATAGAGGACACGGATTTGAATCTGAACACCCACATGGCAGCTAACAACCATCAGTAACTCCAGTTTCTGACCTCCACAGGCATTGCACAGCACAAGCGGGCCTACCTACATTCGATCAACACACTCATATACATGAAAATAAAAAATATTAAACTATTTTTAAACAGAAGTTATCCTCAAAAATTCACACCTCCACTTCACTAAAACTATTGCCAGGACTCCTGCACAATCCTTTCCTTGCCCCTTCCAGGAAAACCAAACCAAAGAGGTATAGAAAGAATCGCTTTTCAGTACCCAGTGGATAAAATGGAATAAGAAGAAGGGATCGCTGATTTGCCAGGTTGTCCCCTAGAAGGACACCACAATCCCTGAAGTTTATTTAAAATATATAAGCTTAGGATTTGTAACATCTGTGTGTTGGTTTCAATTTACATCTAAATATCCACTTATATTTCATAGTGCCTGGGTCTTTATGGCTAGTATGCGAATATGAATCAAAGGCTTATGTTCCAGAAGCAGTTGCCAGAGTGTTTTTAACTGTCTTAATCTCCTGTACTTGTTAGTTAGTACAGAGATATTAGAAATTATTCTATTAATAAAATGAGAGGTATTCAAGATGTAAGAATTGGTGAGAATTTTTCTGTGAATACCTTGGTAGTTGCAGTCATGTGAATCCTTTTGCCTAGGGTTCTCTTATGTCATGAGTTTTATCATTAATAGATAATTCTGCAACCTGGGCCTGTGTTGTCTGTATGCTGCCAATAGAGCATTGTCTTCTCCCAGGCCATGCTTTGTACATGGTATAAAGAATGCCTAACAATGAGGACCCTCTAAGATTGCATGCTCACTTCACACAACTGGCTGTTCAGTGTTTATATAGCATATTTGCTTTCCCTATAACCAACCTGTTTATGGATGTAGAGTGGAGGAAGATCCACATCAAAATACTAATGGCTCTCACCAGTGAAAACCAATCACTGAACAGTGCCAAGTTGGCAGAGAACACTTGGCAGTAGATGTGTCCTTGATATTTATGTTTGCATACAAAATGTTTCTTCCTACAGAATCTTCAAGTTTCTCAAATATTTTAACATGCATTCATATAGGAATCTGAAAACTGCTAGTTAGAGGTCAAATACAACCTGCCTGCCTATAGTTTTTATACAGTCAGTGAATTCAAAATAGATTTTACCAGTTTAAATAGTTTGAAAAATAAAGAATATTTTGTGGCATGTGATATATGAAATTCCAATCGTGGTATTGCAAACTAATTGGAACTAAATTAATATGTTGAATTATACTTACACTCACTTGCTTCTGTATCACTTATGGAAATGTGAAGAATGGTGATAGAAAGTATTCTATACAAAGCCTAAAATGTTTACTCTACACATAGAAAAAAATGTCAACCTCTGATATACATTACTCGTGTTTCTAGACCTAAGAGAAACCTTAAGTATTAAGAGTAACTGATTTCCAGGTTCCAAATATCTAATTTTAAAAGGATCAGCCGGGCGTGGTGGCACATGCCTTTAATCCTAGCACTTGGGAGGCAGAGACAGGCGGATCTTTGTGAGTTCAAGGCCAGCCTGGTCTACAAGGTGAGTTCCAGGACAGCTGGGGCTACAGGGAGACCCTGTCTCGAAAAGACCAAAAATAAAATAAAATAAAAGGATCATTAGAGAAAATACAAGCCATTTGTAACTTGATAACAGGCTTTAAGTGGTTTTAACACTACCATTTTTTAAGTAAGACAAATGGTTAGCACTCATGCAGAAAAACTAATAACCTTCACCAACCTTTGGACTTTTTTTTTTTTGCCAGTGGGCACTGGTGAGCCAATACCTTAGACAAGGAACAGAAGCAATCGCTGCATATTCTTCCATCAGCAAAAAAGCAAAAGGGTCTAGAATAGAGACACCATTATCCACGCCTCCATTTTAAATCCATTTTTATTTTCTCTTTTTCAATCCTCAGTATATGTATCATAGCTTTTAATATGCTTACAAAGTCAAATACATTAATAAGAAAGTGCTGTGTCCACAGTAATGAACCATGGAAAAGTTTTTGGTAATTTTGGGGGAATGAGAGTAGCCAATTAAACCATACGTGCTTCTGACTCCTGTCTGAATCACTATAGAACAATTTGTCAACAAATAAACAAAGAACTGTCATAGTTACTCTACAAAAGAAGAGGCGGGTACATTTGGTATACAATACAAATCCACGTGTTTTTCTGGACATTCTGTCTCATTCATTTAATCTCAGAGTCTCCCCAAGCTAAATTGCAAACAATCTGTCACCAAAGTAGCTCGGGAAGAAAGTTCTGGCTCCCATGGGAAAATGGAAAGTTAAGCATAGTGACTGAAGCCACATGAACTAAGTACAGCCCAGCAGATTTTTCTAATCTATCTCTTTTCTTTTTTATTTTTTTTTCTTTTTTAATATAATACTTTCTTTTTTTCTTTTTTAATATAATACTTTCTTTTTCTTTTTTAATATAATACTTTTATTGATGTTTTATGTATTTCAGACATCATTTTTCAGTCCAATTTAGACATATTCCCCTTTCCCTTCCCCTCTACCCCGCCCCAGATCTTGCGTTCTGCCATACATGTTCTGTATCTTTCTCTCAGTCTTTTTAAAATTTTTCATTATTTGCAAAAGCTAACCCACTACCAAAAAAGTGTTGAAAATATATGCATCCACACCCAAATATATCTCCTTGATTTTCAAGATTCGGTGAGATATGTTTAAAACAAATTGAGGGCTGAGAATATAGCTCAGTTACTAAACACTTGCCTAGCATTTATGAAGCTCTAGGTTCAATCTCCAATCTAAGAGAGGAAAAGAGAAAGAGATGGGAAGAGGCCAACAAGAGAGGGGAGTGAGTAACCAAGAAGATATTCGGCATTTTAGTATTAATGTATGAAAAATAATCTATAGATCAACTCAAGCTGAAAAGATCAAAATTCTGCTGATTTGATATTTCAGTACAGGCTTAAGACAGTATGAGAGAATTAGGTTAAAGTATTTCTTTGGCCTCTCTGATGTCTAGTGAAGGGCCATATTACATGTTTAAGAAAAGTTGAGCAGCCGGGCGTGGTGGCGCACACCTTTAATCCTAGCACTCGGGAGGCAGAGGCAGGCGGATCTTTGTGAGTTCAAGGCCAGCCTGGTCTACAGAGTGAGTTCCAGGACAGTCTGAGGCTCCAGGGAGACCTTGTCTCAAAAAGACAAAAAAAAAAAAAGAAAAGTTGAAATGGAATGCACCAATGAATAATATCATAGATTCCACTAGGGGGGCCACAGGAATGCTACTATGAGTCCAAAACTCTCCATTTTCCAAGTGATTCCACAGAACCCTGAGGGGTCTCCTCACATTGGTCCATGCAGTTCACTCCCATGATTGTCCTTACTAGTCCTGGCACGATTTGACTCAAACAGGTAGATCCAAACCCTGGCCACCTAGTCAGCAGCTATGTGGTCAGGGCAAATTTTTGTGTGTACTTTCATGAAAAAAAACAGACAAAATTAGAGTCATCCACTCATGGAATGAAGATAAAGAATAGCTCTCAGTTCAGCAGTCCCTATCACAAATATTTATTTGCTTCCTCTTAAATATCATGAAATGAAATCCATAGAAAATACTGACTGCCAGGACATTAAAAAAAAATAATGTAATGCTTTAACTGTAGCATAAAGAAGCAAAATAAAGGTAATTTGTAATAAAAATAACATGTGCTGGATAGCTTTGGTGTCAACGTGACATACCTGAGTTGAGGGAGCCTCAATTGGGGAATCACCTCCATTGGACTGGCCTATGGCCATGTCTGTGGGCTATGGTTTTTATTTTCCAATGATATGGGAGGCCCCAGCCCACTGTGGGTGGTGCCACCCCTGGGCAGGTTGTTCTGTATTGTATAAGAAAGCAGGCTGAGCATGGGCCTGGAGAGCAAGCCAGTGAGCAGCATTCCTCCATGGCCTGTGCTTCAGCTCCTGCCTCCAGATTCCTGTCCTCAGTTCCTACCTTGGACTCCTTAAGTGATAAACTGTGACCTGAAAGATGTAAGGCAAATAGATAAACCCTTTCTTCCCCAAGTTGGAATTGGTCAGATGTTTTGTCACAGCAATTGAAGAGAAACTAGAACAGAAATTGGTACTAGAGACTATTATTGTGACAGATCTAACCTTGGTATTTGGGGCAGGATTGTAGAGATGATTGAAACAGGCTAGAGAGATGGCCTAGCGGTTAAGAGCGCCGACCGCTCTTGCAGAGGACCCGGATTCGATCCCCAGAACCCACATGGCAGCCGAGAACCATCTAAAACTCCAATTCCAGGAGAACTCCAGTTCCAGGGGAATCCGACACCCTCTTCTGACCTCCGTGGCATTGCACGACATGGGTGCACAAACTTGCATGCAGACAGCACATTCATACACATACAGAAATAAATAAAATTAATTTAAAAAAATTAAAAAAAAAAAAAAGAAACAGGCTGGAAAAGCCATTTAGTGCTTAGAATTTTTTGCTATGGAACTTGGAACAGTTATGTTCAAAGAGTTGTAGATGATGGAGGCCTGGCTTGTGAAGCTTCAAAGGGAAGCAGAGACCATCAGGGCTGTTTGTATTATATTTTTAAATTGAGAATTTGTGGGTTCTGGTTGGCTGGGGCTGAAGAATCAGCTATAAGTAACAAGAGAGCTGAAGTGAAACCTTTGTTTTACTGGGACAATTGATGCTGGTTAGGTGTGGCTGAAAAATCAGCTGTGAGTAACAAGATGCCAGAATCATTGAGGTGAAAATTTCTGGGAATTATTTCCTCAGAATCAGCACACAGCAGCTGTGGTCCACAGGGGGCCCAAGTCTCCATCTCAAGCTAGAAGCAGGACTTGGTAACCATAGAGTCTCCTCTATGGTTCTGATGTTGAAATGTGAAGGGGTTACAGAGAGCAGCTGAGGCCTGTCACTGTGAGAGGCCAGGAAAAGCCAGTGGTGAAAATGCAGCCTCTATTCCAATGAAAACCCCCAGGATTGCGAAGGTGATGAAGAGAAGCTGAGGCTTTGCACCAGGAGAGGTCAGAAGCATACATTAGTGAAAGTGAAACATCGGTTTCAGTGGAGACCCCAGCTTTGGGAGTTGCCAGGACCATGGGACAACCACCAAGAGCAGCAGCAGGTGTGGAATGGAGCAGAGCCTTAGCCTGCAAGACAAGTTGTGTGCTCTGTGGATGCAGAGTCAGAGAAGGGGAGCTGCTGAAACCCTTTGGAGTCCAGAAGATCAAGAGTGAATCCCAGATGTCCAGCCTTCTGCTACTTTGCTGGACTTAGGATTTGCTTAGATGTGCCTGATTCTTCCCTTTTGAAATAAGACAGTACTTGCTTTGGATTTTACAGGAGCCCACAGTTAAGAGACTTTTAAAAGAGACTGAACTTTCAAGTGTTTGGATTTTTAAAGGACTGTGGAACTTTTGAGGTTGTACTGTCTTATGTTGTAATATTAATGTTATCATATCTTGGGGACAAGAAATGGAGAGGTGGTTTTTAATAGTGATGTGTTTCATGTATCATCTTGACAAGGGGTAAATTGTGCTGGATAGCTTTAGTTGTCAACTTGACACAACTGGGTTGAGGGAGCCTCAATTGGGGCATTACTTCCATTGGACCGGCCTGTGGCTGTGTCTGTGGGGTATTTTCTTGCTTGTTGAGTGATGTGAGAGCCCAGCCCACTGTGGGTGGTGCCACCCCTGGGCAGGTGGTAGTGTATTATATAAAAAGTAGGCAAAGCATGGGCCAGGGAACAAGCCAGTAAGCAGTGTTCCTCTATGTCCTGTTTCAGCTCCTGCCTCCAGGTTCCTGCCCTGAGTTCCTACCTTGGGCACCCTAAGTAATGAACTGTGACCCAGGAGATGTAAGATGAATAAAGCCTTTTCTCCCCAAGTTGGAACTGGTCAGAGTGCTTTGTCACAGCAACCCAAGGGAAACTAGAATAGAACAAATGTCTCAAAAAGTAAAAGTTCCGTCCTAATTATTCTAAAAGATGCAAGGAATTGTTCCATCCCGACACATTTGTATGAGATTTAGCATTAATGCAGCAGCTACGCCCACCACAAATGCTGTCTATAGGAAGGGCCCTGATGCATGGACTAGTTAACAACTCTTGACAAACTGCCCTACAAAGAGAATGCAGATTGCACTTACATGAAGGATACAGTTTAAATGCAGTGTTTGGACTATCACTATCTTTAAACCATTCAACAATTGTGTTCTGTCAGCATGCAGAAAGTAACACAAGGCCCTGGGCTTGAAAAACTATACAGGCAGGGCTTTACCCATAGGAATGGCTACTGGACATTTGAGATATACATGTGAGCCAATTCGCCCATGGGGCTATCCTTCACTTTGCAGGAAATCTATCATCTCTAGCCTCCATCCACTCTCAAATCACTGTGACCACAAAGACACCTTTGTACATGTCCACACCACCCTCAAGAGGGTGAAAACACCCTCACAGAGGATGACTGGATTAAGTAATGGAAGGTGCACACAAAACAGAATCAACTATACAGTCAGTACTCAAGTCCTGTTTTTGCTAACTGTCCTCTTGTGTTATGTCTCTATCACAGTGTATTCTCATACTCTGTGGGGTGCCAGAAAAATAGAAATGGCTGTTAAAGGCATTGTGCCCCAGGAGAGAAGAAAACTAGAGGGCCAGTGTTCACCCAGGACTATACCCCTTAAGGAGCCAGTGTTTCTCCCATTAGGAGTAACTAACAGAACAATTGGAAAGTGCGCTTCCATCATTCATTAAATAATCAGAGAAGAGTAAAAGGCAATAAATGAAGGGACACCCACAGCCCAGAAGGGCTCCCTGATGAGTCTTTTTTTTTTTCCATTGAGACTCTAAAGTCCTAATAGGTAACTGATCACACAGAATCATTCTACAAGGAACTCAAGGAATGCATATGTAACATGACAGATTCCAACTGGGGTCTCAAGAGCTTTGGAGTCCTGATTTTGTCCTGTCTGTTTGAATCTTCACACCTTTTTATTCAACAAGTATGAAAAAAGGAAATGTGTTTACTCAAAACGGAAGACTAGAGTGACTGATCCTCAGTGACATTGGAGTTGTATTTTGGCAGGAGAAAAGGCTGACAGGGTGGGAAGTCCATGAGTGTCTGAAAGAAAAAGGAAGCCAAAACCAAGCAGCATTTGATGAGTAAGGCCAAATACCTAGTGCTGCTTAAACAACAACCTTGGTAATGTACTGCTGCTCAAGGAGCTATCTCTACCTATACAATGTCATTCAGCCCCAAGGCTTTAACAATATGCACCCAGATCCTAAACCCTGAGCTAGCCTCAGAATAGAGCATGAAACTTGTCTGACTACCTTACACAACAGTCAGAGCTGGCTATCTAATGAGAATCTTAAAATTAACATATCCACCTTGTGCCCCAAGATGTTGTCTCCTGAGAAAGTATAACCTAATAATATGTTAGATGAATGAGCAAGCAATGTTAGATAGCAATAGCCACGGGAGGAAGTGTGCAGCCTAAGTGGTGTTCAAGGAGTCTTTGAAAGAGAGAAAGAGCTCTGAACGTGCAGAACAAAGAGCAGCTGAAACTGCAGTGGTAGGTCTGACTCCAGAAGGGCACACCTTGTCCAGGACATAGATGCCGTGGACCCAGTCAGAGCCAAGGCACTTGAAGCTACTTAAACTGAATCTGTGAAGACACATCTGATGTATGACTTAGCTTCAGTCTCCCAGTGAAGAGTTTGTTGAGGACATAGGATTATGAACATCTAGGTGTGTCATTTAGATCAGAACTTTAGGCCAATCCATTCATTCTTATGACAGAGCCAAATCAGGACTGCTTTGTAAGAGAAGCTCTGACAATTCCATTTCTGGAAGTAGCTTTCTTTTCAAGTATCTACATTCAGTAGTTGCTCTGTTTTCACTAAAGAATCCTAACTTTATTCCTAGCCCAGACAATAGTTAAAATATATTGATTGTTCTTATAAAATAACATAACTTATCTCCATCCAATTGGCAAGAAATGAAAGTTCAGACTTTCTTCTCTACAATATTTGGTACATAATCATTCATAGAAATAGTGCCTCGGGTCACCTGGATTCCCAAACCATCCTTCCCAAGAGAAGTTTGACCAGAACACTGAAGAGCCAGTCAGGTGCTATTTGACTTCACAGCAGTGGTTTACTCTCCTGCACTTGGGCATTGTGACTTAAACATGTGTTGAAGAACATATGAGGAAAAACACCATGGCAGGCCACATTTTATTAGCTGTTCAAATATTACTGATGAAGGCAGTTTTATGACATCCATGGGAGAAGTCTTTCTGGGCTCAGCTCCAAAAATACTCAGGTCTCCCCTGAAGACTTACTATCCTGTTCTATCTCATGGACAATCTGAATCAGGTGACTTCTCATAGATCCCTTTTGGAGTGGATTTTTAAATTTTTAGAAACTTTTTTTTTCAGTTACTGTCAAATGATTTTGAAATTGGAATGTTAACTTTAATGCACATATTTCTACATCCTAATGCTGAAGTATAATGACTACGTGTTTCTACTTTGAAAAGTATACTGAGAAATTTTCTTTAGTAGATACAAAAATTTATTAAGACTAGAGTATAAGATCACTGTTTTCTTTTTTATTTATTTATTTATTTATTTATTTATTTAAGGGATTCATGTAAGAGCACAGTTGTTTTCAAATCACATTAACATTGTTCAGTTTGCCATACAATTAGGTAATTGGCACTAGCATCCACAGATGGGGTCTACCATTCATCATTTGTTTTTCTGGGACTGTGTTACTTCACTTAACATGATATCTTCTAGCTCCATCCATTTACTTGCAAAGTTCATGATGTCATCTTTCTTTACCACTGCATAGAACTCCATTGTGTAGATGTACAATATTTTCTCTATCCACTCATCAGTTGAGGGACACTTGGGTTGGTTCCATCTCTTTGCTATTGTGAAGAGAGCTGCAATAAACATGGCTGTGCATATATCTCTGTGGTAAGATGAGTCTTATGGATATGTACCCAGGAGTGGTATGACTGGGTCAGGAGGCAAGCTCGTTCTGAGTCTTCCAAGGATTCTCCACACTGCTTTCCATAGTGGCTGTATGAGTTTACATTCCCACAAGCAGTGGATGAGTGTTGCCCTTTCCCCACAACATCTCCAGCACTTGGTATCATTTGTTTTCTCGATCCTAGCCAGTCTTATCAGAGTGAGATGATATCTTAAAGTGGTTTTAATTTGTATTTCCTTAATTATTAGTGATGTTGAACACTTTTTAAGACATTTCTCAGCCATCTCTAATTCTTCACTTGTGAGTCTCTGTTCAGCTATTTGCTCCATCTTTTGAGTGGATTATTTGTTTTCTTTCTTCTTTGTTTTTTGAGTAGTTTATATATTCTGGAAATCAATGCTTTGTCAGATGTATCTGTAGTGAAGGTTTCCTCCCATTCTGTGGGATTTCTCTTCACTTCCTTGATTGTTTCTTTCGATGTACAGAAGCTTTTGAGTTTAATGAGGTCCCATTTGTCTGTTTTCTACTATATATCAAACTTTGTAAAGCTAGAATATAATATCATCTGTTCATAATTTAGAGTCTATAAATAAACTATCAAGTCAATGAAAAAGTATAAAATAGGAAACAATATACCATAGAAGTAGCCCCAGAAAGCAAAGGAGCAAAAAGAGACTGCTCATTCAAAATGTTAGGATGAGTTTAAAAAAGATAAGATCAACCAATTCAAAAAGGAAGCAACATTAGTAGCTAACAAATATGTGAAAATGTCTTTATCTTATGAGATATTCAGGGAATATAAATGAAAATCACATTGAGATACCATTTCAAAATCATTCCTTTTGCAAAACCAAAGTAAGGCCAACAATTCAACTGTTGGCTTTACTATGGAGAAATCAAGGCTTTTCATTATTATTGATGGAGACAGAAATTGGTATAAACCCACCAACAGATAACAAAGCACAGTAAATACTAAATCTATATATAGAATTGGTTATTAATATAAATTTATTATAAATCTCAAAAACATAATATTGGCCAAAGATGTAAAATGACATGTGTAACATATTATTTCTGTATTGTTTGAACACTTAATAAAATAATACTGTATATCCATTGTGGCCATATATTTGCACAGTGGTATGTTAAAAATATGCCTTGAATTGACAAACCCCATTCTGGTTAATGACGGATGGTTAAAGGTTGGTGATGGAAGACAAGGGGAGTTGAAAGGTTGTCTGTTTTACTGTTCACTCAGTAAAAGGAGAGGGAAGATGGGTCAGGGCCGAGCCAGGGAAGAAGCCATCAAGCTGGGAGTATTAAGAAAAAATGATCACTTTAAAGAGGAAACAATAAAGAAAAGAGGGTATATTTGTAAGAGGAATAGCTCCTTGAAACAGTGGAAAGTAAATTTACAGAGAAAAATCACAAAGCTAAGTATTAGACTGACCCCAGCAAACTGGCTTCAATATAAATACATTGATTTTGGTAGATCATAAGGGGCACTAGGAGTAGAAAGTGGGAGACAGCAGTGATGTACTCTCTTATTACCTAATCATCAGTTATTAGCAAAAGAAGGAATCATAAAATGTTCTCAGACATACAAGCTATTAATAAATTTATATATATTAGTATATTAGACAACAAGATCCAAATAGGGCACATAACCTGTTTTGTAAACCCAATGAAGTCCTTTTTTGACTTAAAAAGGGTTGAAATCTCTCTAGTTGTGCTCTGAACCAATGACCCTGCATCAATGGAAGCTCTCTCCCTGCTCCCAATGTTTGTTTGGTTTTTGTTTTAGATGGGGTCTCCCTGTAGCTCCAGCTGTCCTGGAACTCACTATGTAGACCAAGCTGGCCTTGAACTCAAAGAGATCCTCCTGCCTCTGCCTCCTGAGTGCTGAGATTAAAGGTGTGTGCCACCACACCCAGCTCCCAATGATTTTTTTAAGCAATCAGAAACCCTCCAGAGATGGTCAGATAACGCCATCATTAAAGATCAGCCTTCTAACTACACCTAAAACCCAAGACAGATGCATTGGAGTCAGGCCAACACAGAAGTATTTTTAAAATATTTTATCCAGGTGCATGGCTTTAGTTGCAGCACTCAGGAGGCAGAGGCAGGCTGATCTTTGTGAGTTCAAGGCCAACCCTATCTACATAGCAAGTTCCAGGCCAGCTGAAGCTACATGGAGAACCTGTCTCAAAAATACCATAAAATTTTTTAATAGTTTGAAATTTTTATTTACCACTAATCTAATTGAGTGCCCATTTCCAACATCCATTAATGAATCAACAAGCTACTTGGATGTTCAGGTAAGATGGCAGATTTTGCCTCTGTAAGAGCCAATAAAAGAGAGATTCAGAAGAATAGAAAAATAGACTTTATCCTAAAGATAGAAAGAGAGGAAACACTTTTGAAATCCATGAAGAAGTGAATAGATTTCTGGAAAAGAGCAGAAACAAAAATATGCAGGGCAGGGAAACAAGTGAATGTAGCCTCAGCCGCATAATTCCCCAGGAGAGGAGGGAACTCAAAGGTGAGCCAGGTGAAAGCCACACAGGACAAACCCAGAGCCCCCCACAAACTTCAAACCCATCGTGGGTTTTGGAGAAATAGTGATTCCTCAGATGGATGGGTCAGAAATAGGTAGAAAGCCCATTTGTCACACTGCATGACTAGAAGGGTGCAGTTTTCTAATCCATGGTACAGGTATTCTTTAATAAACAACCTGACTCAGCCCTTGGAAGGCCAAGAGTAGACCCAACCTGCTGAGAACCCATTCCTTCAAATGTCTCTCAGAACTGTGCTCTTGAGCCAGGCTTCCTCTTATTCTTTTATTGAAACAGGATTTCCAGCATAAAATGGGGAAGTAGAATACTTAATTTACCAGAGAATCCTGCCCTTTCATCCCTAGGCAAAAATATCACACATGGGGCTTAGTTCCTCCCATTAGCCATGAGAAAGGGGACAATGCTTTTAGAGCTTCAATATGTATAGCCTGCAAACACACATTCATATACTTTCTTACACTATCCCAAGTGGATGGCAAGGAAGAGTCCTAAAGGATTAAGGTACTATGCCCAGATCACAAGAGGAACACATAGCTCAGTGAGTTTGTTTGCATTATAAACTGTAACTTTTTGGTTGGAATTTTAGCTAAAAGTCTTCAGTCCAGATTATGTTCATATGGTAAAAAGTCATTCCTACAGGAGGGATGTGGCCAGGTGCTATCTTGAGTGAGAATCTACTCACTCAGTTAAAAACTGAGATATTCCAGGCATCTGAGATCAGGGAGCAACCTGAGATTAGGGAGCCTCAACTGGGCCTGCCCCCAGCCTCTAAGTGAAGGAAGGCACAAAGAGGCAGTTATGAAGGGTAGGAAGACTGGACAGTGAGAATGGCTGGAGGCCACAGGAGGCTGAATCAGGCTGAGATGTATGTAAGAAGACATAGTCCAACCCTTCGGGGTGGGGAACAGATTTCACAAACTGAGAATTACCCTGGAGTTTGACAGCTTGGATCCTGGGGTATTCAGTACAGAGCACAATATCTTTGATTTATGATAATAACATCGAAGAACTATGGAATATAATCAATAGACCAAATCTAAAAATCTACAGTATATAATATTAAAGGCATAGAGAATGTATTTAAAGAAATAATGGTGGAAATTTCCCCAAATGAACAGAAAGAAAGGAATGTTCAAACAAGAAGCATTTAGAATACCCCAAATAGACCTGGCCAGAGAAAAACCTCCCCACAACATATTGCAGTCCAGATGTCAAAAATATACATCAAAGAAACAATGTTAAAATCTGCAAGATTGGAAAAGAGGAAGTCAAGCTATCCCTATATGCTGATGATATGATTGTTTATTTAAAGGATGCTAAAAACTCCACCAGAAAACTCCTAGAAATGATTAACAGCTTCAGCAAAGTGGCAGGATACAAAATTAACCTTAAAAAATCAGTAGCCTTTCTTTACACCAACAACGAGCAACTGAGGAAGGAATTCAAGGAGACATAACTGTATTAGTCAGTTTTCTGTTGCACCAAGACCAAGGAACTTATAAAAGGAAGAGTTTATTTGAGCTTCCGATTGGCGGTTCCAGGGAATTAGAGTCCATTGTGATGGGAGGCGTGGTGGCTGGATCTGGAGCAGCAAACTGAGGGTCACATCTCGCAAAGAGCACAGGAAACAGAGAGAGAGCAACTGTAGACCAGGCTTGTTAAGCTCACTAAGCCTGCCCCCAGTGACACAATTCCTGCAGCATGGCCACACACCCCAAGACCTCCAAAAACAGCGCCACCAACTGGAGAAAAACATCTGAATACCTAGAGCCTATGGGGGACACACATTCAAACCACCACATTCCACTCCCTGACCCCCATAGGCTCTTGACCATATAAAATGCAAAATGCATTTAGTCCAATCTTAAAAGTCCCCACAGTCTTTACCAGTCTCAATGCCATTCAAAAGTCCACAGTCCAAAGTCTCTGAGACTCAGGCCAATCTCCCAAACTGTAAGCTCCTGTAAAATCAAAAGACAAATTACATACTCCCAACATACAGTGGAACTGAATACACATTCCCATTCCAAAAGGGAGGAACAGAGGCATAGTGAGCAAATACTGGACCAAAACAAGACTGAAAACCAGCAGGGCAAACGCCAAGTCCTGTAGCTCCACATGCAACTTCTAGGACTTGACTTCCAAAGGGCTTAGATGGCTCAGCTCTTCCAGCTTTGCTTGCAACATACATCTCTTTCTTAGGCCGGTACCACTCCCTGTATGCAGCTCTCCTTGGCAAATATCTCACAGCTCTGGCATCTCGAATGTCTTCTTGGGGTCTCCGCTGCCACACCAGGTCTTCACACAATCACAGCTTCACACAATGGCCCATCAGG
Organism: Rhizomys pruinosus; assembly: GCA_009823505.1. Taxonomy (NCBI): domain Eukaryota; kingdom Metazoa; phylum Chordata; class Mammalia; order Rodentia; family Spalacidae; genus Rhizomys; species Rhizomys pruinosus. Next base: position 122,188 of record VZQC01013487.1, read on the forward strand.
GCCTTCTTTATTCAGGGACACCCTCTGCTGCACTCTGCCTGGCCTCTTTGGCTCTTCTGAAACTGTGGAGGAAGAACTGATGACCCCTTCACTCCTCAAACTTCATCCTCTAAACAGCACCCATGAATGAAATTGCCGAAATCGCTGCAAGTTGGATGGAACTCTCCTACTTTAACCACATTTGCCATTTTTTTCTGCCCTGGACTGTTTGGAGGATTAGCTGGGTGTGGTCTTGCCCTGAAGTACAGTTTCTTTGTTTACTTGTAAATCTCCAGCCTCTCCTTAATGGCTTAATCTCCTTATGAAAGGGAGCCTCTCCTTCATATGCCTTGGCCACACCTTTAATCTTCCTAGTGCAGTTTTCAGATCCAAACTGTACATTCTGCATTTCTTTCTGCCCCATCTGCTCTTTTTCACCTGTAGATCTGTATAATATTCCCTCACATAAAGCACACCACCATTTCTACATTAGCTGTTTTGAAATATCCTCCGCCAAAGACATCAGTCCATTGCTTTTCAACTTAGCATCAGGCAAGCATTTGGGTGTGGCAAACTGCGCCAGACTCTTTATCAAATATTCCGTTGCTGCCTAAGTCTTTATTTTCCCTGGAACTACGTCTTTTGCAGCCATGCTTTCTTCCAGGCTCCACTAGAATGGCCCCTTAAGCTCTCTTACAGAGTCAACAGCTTTCTAGCCCAAGTTCCAAAGTTCTCTCAAACATACACATGGTCAGGTTCTTCCCAGCAACACCCCACTCTGGTACCAATAACTGTATTAGTCACTTTTCTGTTGCTGTGAATAAAGGAACTTATAAAATGAAGACCAAAGGAACTTATAAAAGAAGAATTTATTTGAGCTTGCCATTGGTGGTTCAGGGAATTAGTCCCTGTGGCGGGAGGCATGGCGGCTGGATTGGGGCAGCAACCGAGGGTCACACTCGCAAAGAGCAAGAGCGAAACAGAGAGAGGCAACTGTAGACCAGGCTTGTTAAGCTCCACTAAGTCTGCTCCCAGTGACACACTTCCTCCGCCTGGCCACACACCCAAGACCTCCAAAAACAGAGACACCAACTGGAGACAAATAAAAACTGGACTGAATACTAGAGCCTATGGGGACACACATTCAAACCACCACACCTTCCCACTCCACAATAGCCTCAAAAACAATAAAATACCTAAGAACAAACCTAACCAAGATCTCTACAACAAAAATTTTAAACACTTAAGAAGAAATTGAAGAAGACATCAGAAGATGGAAACCTCCCATGCTCATGGATTGGGAAAATTTAATATAGTGAAAATGTCCATTCTACCCAAACTTGTATAGATTTAATGCCTCCAATTAAAATCTTCAAGAGTTTCTTCACAGACTTTGAAAAAAAAGTCCTTAATTTCATTTGGAAAAACAAAAGACCCCAAATAGCCAAACAAACCCTGAGTGAAATGAGCAATCAGGGGGGATCTCTTACCAGACTTTAACTATACTACAGGGCTATAGTCATTAAAACAGCTGGTACTGGCACAAAAACAGACCTGTTAACCAAATGAAACAAAACTAAAGATCCAAACTTGAGCACATACACATTTTAGCCATCTCAAATTTGACAAGGGGGTCAGAAGACACAATGGAGAAAAGACAGTATCTTTCAAGCAAGTGGTGTTGGCAAAACTGGATTCACCACTTGGTAGAATGAAATTAAACCCCTACCTTTCACCCTGTACAAAAGTTAACTCCGATGATTAAAGACCTCATCATGAAACCCCAAACTCGAAGGCTATAGAAGAAAAAGTTGGCAGCAGCCTACAAGACATAGGCATAGGAAAAGACTCCTAAATCAAACAGCAGCTGCCCAAGAAATAGATCGATAATTGACAAATGGGACCTCATTAAACTCAAACGTTCTATACATCAAAAGAAAAATATCAGGAAGTGAAGAGAAATCCCACAGAGTGGGAGGAAACTTCACCACAGAAACATACTGGCAAATCATTGATTTCCAGATATATAAACTCAAAAACAAAGAAGAAAGAAAACAAATGACCCCTCAATAGATGGAGCAAAGAGCTGAACAAGAGACTTCACAGTGTGGAATTAGAGATGGCTGAGAAACTTAATAAGAGTTCAACTCATTAATCATTAAGGAAATGCAAATCAAAACCACTTTAAGATATCATCTTACTCCAATAAGACTGGCTAGGATCAAGAAACAAATGATACAAGTGCTGGAGATGTTGTGGGAAAGGGGAACACTCATCTACTGCTGGTGGGAATGTAAACAATGGTACAGCCACTATGGAAAGCAGTTTGGAAACCCTTGGAAGACTTGGAATGAACTTGCCACCCACCCAACCATACCACTCCTGGGCATGTACCCACCAGACTCACTTACCACAGAGATACATGCACAACCATGTTTATTTCAGCTGCCTTCACAATACCAAGGAGCTAAGAAAATCTGGTACATCTACACAATGGAGTTCTATGCAGCAGTAAAGACAGATGACATCATGAGCTTTGCAAGTAAATGGCTGGAGCTAGAAGATATCATGCTTAGTGAAGTAACACAGTCCCAGAAAAACAAACGATGAATGGTATCCCTCATCTGTGGATGCTAGTGCCAATTACCTAGTTGAGTATTTCTTGTGCATGGCCCCTTGAGCTTTTGTCCAAGTAGTTGGAGTGATGCATATTGGAAACAACAACAACAACAACAACAGAAAAGACTGCGTCAAAGAACTTACTGAAACGGTGAACTTCTGCTCAAAACAGTCAACTTCCACATGGAGAATTTTGAGAAGGACTGAGGGGGAGATTGGTGGAGTGCATGAGCTCTGGTGGGGTGGGGGGGTTGGGTGGGGGACAAGGGTCTAGATTTGATTAGTAACATAATCTTGCACTATATATATATATAATTTTAAAATTATTTATTGAAAAAATAAATAAATAAAAGCTGTAAGATGAGCCTGGTCATGGTGGTGCACGCCTTTAATCCTAGCATTTGGGAGTAGCAGAGGCAGGTGGATCTCTGTGAGTTCAAGACCAGCCTGGTCTACAGAACAATTTCCAAGCCAGCTCGGGCTACAGGAAAACCCTGTCTTGAAAAGGCAAAAAAAAATCTGCAAGATGAAAAAAAAATATCACTATAAAACATATCAGAAAAACATTGGACTTTTCATCAGCAACCTGGAGAGTCAGGAAAGCATAGAATAATATATTTTAAGACCTAAAAATAAATAACTACCAGCCATGACAGATATATCCACAAAGACATTTTTTAAGTTGAAAATTAAATAAAAAACGTTTTAAGACAAGAACAAACTAAGGAAGTCCAGATCACCAACCCAGCAGAAGACACTTAAAGGAACACTGTGCACAGAAGAAGAATAGTCTCCATCCAGAAAGCAAACAGAAGAATAAATTTCAGAAGAGGAATAGCTGAATAAAGAAGAATTAGGAAAAGATCTACCATGTCCAACACAGTAAATGAGCAAACTTCGGATATTAAAAAAGGAGAAAGTAAAGAAAAAAACAATAATTCAACCAGCCAGAATAATATTCAACCAATTATAGGAATTATTAAATATCTCTCAAAAATAATGTTAAACTTAAATGGCTTCAACTCATCAATAAAGAGAAAGGGAATTGAAAACAAGATGGCTTAGCTATCCTGATATCTGATAAAGTAGACTTCAACCTAAAATCAGTCAGAAGAGGTAAAGAAATCATTGCATACTAATAAATGGAACAATTCAAAGAGATGTAACAATTGTAAATCTACATACATCAAACAATGGAGCTCCCAATATCATAAAACAAGCACTGAAGGGCGTAGAGGTCCAAAAGTTCCTGATACAATAGAAGTGTGTGATTTCAATGCCCTGCTCTCATCTCTAGATAGATCATTCAAATCAACAAGTAAAATTCAACAAAAACACTTCATAGTTCAACTGCACCATAGATGAAATGGAGTTACAGATAACTACAGGGTATTACATCCAGCAGAAACAGAATGCATATTCTTCTTAGCAGTCCATGGAGCCTTCTCTAGAGAAAGCAGCACTCTGCCTCAAATCCACTTCCACCAAATATGAAAGAATTGAACTAATCTCTTGTATCTTAATCAGATTATAGGGCAGCAAAGGTAGAAATCAATAACAAGATAAGCTACAGAAGCTACACAATTATATTGATGCTCAACAGTACACTTTTGAATGACCAATGACCTAACTAAAAAGTTCCTACTATCAAATAATAATAATGATAATAATAATAACTATAGAATAACTTACCATGACCTTTGGTATACATCTAAGGCAGTTCTAAGAGTAAAGTTTATAATTATGAGTGTTTACATTAAAAAAAATCAGAAAGGTCCAGATGTGGTGTTACAATGCCTTTAATCCCAGCTCTCAGGAGGCAGAGGCAGGCAGATCTTTGTGAAAGCAAAGTTAGCCTCATCGACGTAGGGAGTCCAGGCCAGCTGGGGTTACTGGGAGACCCAGTGTCAAAAAACAATACACACAAAAAAATTATCAGGTCTCAAATAAATAATTTACCAAAGGGTCTTTAGGTCCTAGAAAACAAGAGCAACCCAAAACCAAAATCAGTGGATTGCAATGAAAATGACCATAGCAGAAATCAAGGAAATAGATGTTAAAGAACAGTACATAGACTTTATCAAACAAAAAGTTGGTTATTTAAAAAAAATAAATAAGATTGACAAACCCCTAGCAAAACTATCCAAAAGAAAAAGACACAGATTAATAAAACTAAAAATAAAAAGGATGAGATTAATCAGAGTTCAATGAAATACAGAGAACGGGGGCTAGAGAGAGGACTCAGAATATGGGAGCACTTGCTGCTTTTCTAGCAGAAACTAAGTTCAGTTCCCACCACCCACATCAGTGGACTCACAACCACTTATTACTCAAATTTCAGGGGATATGACTCCTCTGGCCCCTTTAGGTACCTGCCATCCCATGCAGTACCCACACACAGACACACATGTATACAATACACATAATTGAAAATAAAAAACAAATCTATGAAAAGAAATACAGAGAATCATTTGGAAGTACTTTCAAAACTTCTCTTCCCGAACACTGGAAAATCCTAAAGAAATGAAAAATTCTTAGACATGTACGATCTACCAAATGTAAGAAAATCAAATCAACTTAAATGCAGAATATTCAACAAGACTGGAGTGGTGATAAAAGGCAACCAAAACAAAGAACATTCCAGCTCCAGACAGATTAATTGCTGATTTCTCCCAAGTTGTCAAGAAGAGCTACCCTCAGTGCTCTTGAACTGTTCCATAATATAGAAAGGGAGGGAAGCCTGACAATTTCACCCCCACAAGGCCAGCTTCACCCAGATACCAAAATTGGATAAGTCCACAACAAAACAAGATAACCACAGACCAATTTATCTGATATACAGAGAGCAAAACTCTCAATAAAGTCTCCAAATCAAAATCAAGGACGAGTTAAGAAAATAATACACCCTGATCAAGTTTATTTCTTTCTAGGAAAGCAATGTTGGTTCAACATACACAAGTCCATACAAATAATTCAGCACATTGATGGACTAAGAACAGAAACCACACAATTCTCCCAATTAGTGCAGAAAAAGGCCTTTGACAAAGTTCAACATCCCTTCATGAGAAAAGTCCTGAGGAATCTAAACATAGAAGAAACACACATCAACCTGCCCCTGGTTCAGGCTGTGTGACTCCCACCCAGTGGGAGCTGGAGCGACAACAACACTCCATGTTTTATAGTTTAGGCCATGAGTGCCAGAACTGGCCACTGGGCAGGAGCAACAGGAACAGTGCCCAGGGTTCCAGAAACTCAAAGGGTCTGGCCCTGGTAGGTGGTCCAGGTGGCTCAAGTAACCCAGTGGGAGTGACGGCTCCTGCTCCAACTCCAGTGAGTGGCACTGAGGCAACCCAGTGCACAAGTCAGTGGAAGACACAGCAATCCTGCCACAGCTCTAGTCTCAGACCACTAGGCCCCACAGCCATCTGGTAGGCTTTACTCACAGGGTGTGAGGTTCAAGCCAACTGATTGTCACCTGTCCTGGATCTCTGGAGAAGCTCCAAAAAAGAGAGGGGAGAGCTAGCTAGTCACTCCAGAGCAAAAATAAAGGTGAAAATCTGAAGCCTAGAACAACAACCTGCCCATAACCAATAAGAAGGCAATGAAGGCACCTGAAGAAAAAAAAGCAAAGTTAGTCTTTAACTCATCTTAAAAACCATCGAGGTCCATAATACAAAGAATAAAATGAATTTACATGTCAAAAGAACAACGAAAAAACATGAGAAACCCAAATAATAAATCTCCACTAAATACTACTAAGACTGCAGAAGATTCCTATAATGAAATGAAGACTCCGTTGACACAGATCCTAAAAAATCTATCACAAACATACTCAAATAATTCAAGGAATTTAAAGAACACATAGACAAATGAACCAAAGAACTAGGACAGAACAATAAACTTAAAGAATACACAAACAAAGGAATCAAAGAACTGGAAGGAGAGAATGATAAACTGCAGAATGAAGTGGAAACAGTGATGAAGTCTCAGGCTGAAATGGAAAAGAAAATCGAACACACATCCAGTCAACAGAAAAAGACAGGAGAAAGCCTCTGTAACAGAAAGAATGAAGCAGAAAATAGAATATCAAGATTGGAAGATAACATGGAAAAACTGCAATGCTCAAAGCAAAGACTATGAAAATTAAAAAAAAAAAAATCACAGGCATGGAATAACCAGGAAATGTGGAACACCATGAAAAGACCAAACCTCCACCTCATGGGCATAGAGGGAGGAGGAGGAGAATCCCAGGACAATGGTATTGACCAGATCTTCAATAGAATTATAGGAGAAAATTTCCACAGATTGAGGAAAAACATTGTGCTGGATAGCTTTAGTGTCAACTTGACACACCTGGGTTGAGGGACCCTCAGCTGGGGAATTGGCTCCATTGGATTGGCCTGTGGCCACATCTGTGGAGTATTGTCTTGATGGTCGAGCAGTGTGGGAGGGCTCAGCCCACAATGAGTGGTGCCACCCTGGGCAGGTTGTTGTGTACTGTATAAGAAGGCGGGCTGGGCATGAGCCGGAGGAGCAAGCCAATGAACGGCATTCCTCCATGGCCTGTGCTTCAGCTCCTGCCTCCAGGTTCCTGCCCTGAGTTCCTGCCTTGGGCTCCCTGAGTGATGAACTGTGACCCAGGAGATGTAAGCTGAATAAACCCTTTCCTTCCCAAGTTGGTGTTGGTCAGAGTGTTTTGTCACAGCAATGGAAGACAAACCAGGACAGACATACCCGTACAAATACAAGAAGCACAAAGAACACCAAACAGACAAGATCAGAAAAGAAATTCTCTATGCCATATGATAGTAAAAACACTAGACATTCAAAACAAAGACAGAATACTGAAAGCAACAAGAGAGAAACAAGTCACATATAAAAGGAAACCCATCAGAGTTACAACTGAATTTTCAATGCAAATGATGAAGATAGAAGAGCTTGGACCAAAGTATTCCCAGTTCTAAATAGATGCTAACCGAGAATACTTTACCCAGCAAAAATGTCTATTATAGTTGAAGGAGAAAGAAAAATCTTTCACATCATAAACAACCTGAAGGAATATATATGTCCAGAAAACTAACCCTCCAGAAAATACTTGAAGCAATACAAACAGCAGAAGAAAAGGAAAGACCACTCCCAAGCAGCAAGAGAAATTAATTAAGGAAGGTGTAACTACAGAAATGCATAGACCAAAGGTGCAAACAGAAACTAAAGTGATGGGAAGCAATATACACCTATCAATAATAACTTTAAATATTAATGGGCTGAACTCCCCAATCAAGAGACACAGACTGGGAGAATGGATTAAGAAATTGAATCTGCCAGGTGAGGTAGTGCACACCTTTAATCCCAGCACTTGGGAAGCAGAGGCAGGCAGATATCTGTGAGTTCAAGGCCAGCCTGGTTTACAGAGCAAGCTCCAGGCCAGCTGGGACTAAAGGGAGACTCTGTCTCAAAAAGACAAATAAAAATTGAATCCATCTTTTTGTTGTCTACAAAAAACCCATCTCCCATTCAAGGACTGGCACCATCTTATGGTGAAAGGGTGGAAAGTATATTCCAAACAAATGGTACCAAGAAGCAAGCAGGAGTTGCTATTCTAATATCAGACAAATTAGACTTCAAATTAAAACTAATCAAAAGAGATGTAGAGGGTCACTACATTCTTATCAAAGGAACAATTAACAATGAAAATTTCAGTCATGAATATATATGCACCAAACACCAGTGCACCAAACTTCACAAACACAATACTACAAGACTTTAAGGCACAGATTAACCCCAATACATTCATAATAGGGGACTTCAATACCCCACTGTGCCCATTAGAAAGATCAACCAGACAAAGAATAAACAGAGAGACATCTGAACTGAACAATAGGATACAACAAATAGTCCTAACAGACATCTACCAAATATTCTACCCATGAACCTAAGAATATACTTTCTTTTTTTTTTTAATTAATTTTATTTGTTTCTGTATGTGTATGAATGTACTGTCTGCATGCAAGTTTGTGCACCCGTGTTGTGCAATGCCGCGGAGGTCAGAAGAGGGTCTCGGATTCCCCTGGAACTGGAGTTCTCCTGGAACTGGAGTTTCAGACGGTTCTCGGCCGCCATGTGGGTGCTGGGGATCGAACCCGGGTCCTCTGTAAGAGCGGTCGGTGCTCTTAACTGCTAGGCCATCTCTCCAGCCCCAGAATATACTTTCTATTTAGCACCCCATGGGATGTTCTCCAAAACTGACCACATACTGGGACACACAACAAACCTCAACAAATACAAAAAAAAAATTGAAATAATTCCATGCATTCTATCAGACCACCACACAATAAAGCTTTATATCAACACCAAAAGAAACCCTATCATCTACAAAAACTCTTGGAGACTAAAACAACACACTCCTGAACAATGAATGTGTCAAGAGCAAAATAAATAAAGAAAGAAAAGTATTCCTGGAATTAAATGAAAAGGACAACACAACACAACACAACAAAACCTATGGGATACTTTAAATCAGTCCTAAGAGGGAAATTTATACCCCTAAGTGCCTACATTAAAAAAAAAAAAAAAAAAAAACAGAAAGAGCACAAATAAATGACCTAACACTGCAACTAAAAACACTTGAGCCAGGTGTGGTGGCACACGTTTTCAATCCCAGCACTCTGGAGGCAGAGGCAGGCAGATCTCTGTGAGGTCAAGGCCAGCCTATTCAACATGGTGAGCTCCAGGCCAGCTGGGACTAAAGGAGACCCTGTCTCAAAAAGACAAAAACAAATAATAATAATAACAAACTTGAGAGACACAAGCAAATGAATCCCAAACCCAACAGACAAGAATACTGGTTCTTTGAAAGGATAAACAAGATAAACAGACCTCTAGCCCAGTTGACCAAAAGAAAGAAAGAGCAACTCTAAATCAACAAAATTAGAGATGAAAAGGGAAACATCATGACAGAAAATGAAAAGATCCAGACAATTATACAAGAATACTTTTAAAGACCTAAATTAAATTTGAAAACCCAGGAGAAATGGATGAATATCTGAAAGCGTGGAAAGCAGCAAAGCTTAACCAAGAACAGATGGACAGGTTGAACAGACCCATAAAAATGAGGAAATTGAAACAGTAATACAAAACCTCCCAACTAAAAAAAGCCCAGGACCAGATGGATTTACAGCAGAATGCTATAAGACATTTAAAGAGAACTTACAACCACTACTACCCAAACTATTCAAAACGATAGAAATAGAGGGAAATCTCCCGAGTTCCTTTTATGAAACCAGCATCACTTTAATACCAAAACCAGACAAAGATACAACCAGAAAAAGAAAACTATAGACCTGTTTGGTTTTTGTTGTTGTTTTTTTTGGTCTTTTTGAGACAGGGTCTCCCTGTAGTCACAGCTGTCCTGGAACTCTGTAGACCAGGCTGGCCTTGAACTCACAAAGATCCGCCTGCCTCTGCCTCCCAAGTGCTAGGATTAAAGGCGTGTATAGACCTGTTTTTTAATTAACATAGAGGCAAAAATTCTCAACAAAATACTGGCAAACTGCATACAGACACACATCAAAAAGGCCATACACCACAACCAAGTTGGATTTATACCAGAGATGCAGGGATGTTTCAACATACGTAAATCAACAAATGTCATAAAACACATAAACTGACTGAAAGACAAAAACCACGAAATCATCTCAATTGATTTGGAAAAGACCTTTGATAAAATTCAACATGCCTTCCAATGGGACCTGTAGGGAACATTCCTCAATATAATTAAAGCCATATGTGACAAACCCACAGCCAACATCATTTTAAATGGGGAAAAATTAAAAGCATTCCTCTTAAAGTCAGGAACCTGACAAGGCTGACCCTTATCCCCACTCCTTTTGAAGATAGTGCTTGAAACTCTTGCTAGGGCAATAAGACAAGAAGAGAAAATTAAGGAGTACTAATTGGTAAGGAGGAGGTCAAACTATCCTTTTTGCAGATGACATAATAGTATATACATAAGGGATGCCAACAAAATCCACCAGAAAATTTCTAAAAATGATTAACAGTTTCAGTAAAGTGGCAGGTTAGAAAATTAACCTAGAAAAATCAGTAGCCTTTCTTTATGCCAACAAAAAGCAACTGGAGAAGAAATACAGGGAGACCTTTCTATTAAAATATCTCAGAACAAACCTGACCAAAGACACTAACAATCTCCAAAATGAAAGTTTTAAATCCTTGAAGAAGGAGATTGAAGAAGACACAAAAACAGACCAGTAGATCAATGGAACAAAATTGAAGACCCAAACTTGGACACACACAATTTCAGCAACTTCATATTAAAAAGGGGGCCAAGAAGACTCAATGGAAGAAAAACAGTATCTTCAGCAAATGGTGCTGGCAAAACTGGATCACTACTTGTAAAATAATAAAACTAAAACCCTACCTTTCACCTTGTACAAAAATCGAATCCAAGTGGATCAAATACCTCAATGTGAAACTGGATACTCTGAAAACAATAGAAGAAAACATTGGAAATAACCTACAAGACATAGGGGCAGAAAAAGACTTAAATTAGACTGCAGTTTCACAGGAAATAAGGTCAATTATCAACAAATGGGACCTCATTAAACTGAAAAGCTTCTGTACAGCAAAAGAAACAATCAAGGAAGTGAAGAGAAAACCCACAAAGTGGGAGAAAATCTTCACCACTGACACATCTGACAGAGGTTTAACATCCAGAGTACATAAATTATTCAAAAACAAAGGAACAAGAAAACAAATTACTCAATCAAAAGATGGAGCAAAGAGCTGAACAGAGACTTCACAAATGAAGAAGTAAATATGGCTGAGAAACATCTTAAAAAGTGTTCAACATCATTAGTAATTAAGGAAATGCAAGTTAAAACCACGTTAAGATTTCATCTTACTCTGGTAAGACTGGCTATGATCAAGAAAACAAAAGACATCAAATGCTGGAGAGGCTGTGGGGAAAGGGGATCACTCATTCACTGCTGGTAGGAATGCACACTTGCACAACTCCTATGGAAAGAAGTGTGGAAAAATCTTAAAAGACTCAATGTATCTACCACCTGACCCAGCCATACCACTCCTGGGTATATACCTGAAAAAGTCATCCTATTGCTGAGATACATCCACAACCATGTATACTGTAGCTCTTTTTACAACAGTGAAGAGCTGGAACCAATCCAGGTGTCCCTCAACTAATGAGTGGATAATGAAAATGTGGTACATCTGCACAATGAAGTTCTATGCAGCTATAGGGAAAGATGACATCATGAGTTTTGCAGGTAAATGGATGGAACTGGGAGCTGTTATGTTAAGTGAAGTAACACAATCACAAAAAAAAATGAAGTATGGTGTCCCTTTTTTGTGTATCATAGCACCAAACCCTTATAGGCTATATTTGGCTGAAAGGAACCCTTGCCTTTCTTTTTGTGGATTTTCTTCATTTCAGGCCATTCTGAGGGATTTCTGGTCTACCACCTTCCTTCTCCTGAGGTCAGAGGACAACTTGTGGGAATTAGTTCTTTCCTTTCTTCATGTGGATCCTGAGGATGAAGCTCAGGTTGTCAACCTTGAAACAATCTCCTTTCCTCACTGAGCCATTTCATTGGCTCTGAACCTTTTCATAGTTGAGTTGTAAGGTTCTTTATGGATTATAGGTACCAGCCCTTTATATAGCAAATATTTTCCCTTTGATGTGTGAGTTCTCTCATCACCTCTTTTAAAAAATTTTACTGAAAAATTTGTATAAAACACACAAAATTTCAATAAGAGACAAAGAAAAAAGTTAAAAAAAATAAAACTGACTAAAACTATAAAAAAAGAAACACACATCAAACATAATAAACATATATCACAAACATATTGCCAACATTATACTAAATGGAAAACAACTGAGAGCATTTACTTTAAAATCTGGACTAAGACAGGGTGCCCACTCTCGACACAATTACTCAGCATAATACTCCAAGTCTTAGCTACAGGAATAAGGCAAGAGAAAGAAATAAATGGATACAAATATAAAAGGAAGAAGTTAAATGACCTCTACTTTCAGGATGCATGATTCTCTAACTAAAAGACTCTCCCAGAAAACTCTTAGACCCAATAAACTTTAGCCAAGTAGCTACTTTAGCCAAGTAGCAAGATATTAGACTAACACAAAAATCATGAACTTTTCTTTATATGAAAAACCAACTCTCCAAGAAAAAAAATCAAGGAAAAAAATCTCCTTAACAATAGATTCAAAACAAATAAAGAAAATACCTAGGGACAACCTTAACGAAGGAGGTGAAATATCTTTGTCATGTAAAGTTTGAGACACTGAAGAAAGAGATTGAAGAAGAGACTAGAAGACTAAAAGACCACTTATGTTTATGGATAGTTAGACTTAATACCATGATAGGAGATATATTACTGAAAACAAAGTATAGGTATAATGTAACTTACGACAGAATGAGAAAAATCAGCCCTAAATTTCATACAAAAACACAAAATATGTGGAATAACCAAGGAAATCCCAAGTACAAGAAACAATTCTGGAGCTATTATATTTCAAAGCCATAGTACAAAAACAGCATGTTATCAGTAAAGCACACAAACACACACACACATACACACACACACACACACAAACAGGAGATCATAGAAGACCCAGAAATATACCGACACAGTAACAATCACAGACACCTAATTTTTTAAAGATTTATTTTCTTTTTTTTAAATTTTTTTTATTAATTTTATTTATTTCTGTATGTGTATGAATGTACTGTCTGCATGCAAGTTTGTGCACCCGTGTCGTGCAATGCCGCGGAGGTCAGAAGAGAGTGTCGGATTCCCCTGGAGCTGGAGTTCTCCTGGAATTGGAATTTCAGACGGTTCTCGGCCGCCATGTGGGTGCTGGGGATCGAACCCGGGTCCTCTGTAAGAGCAGTCGGTGCTCTTAACCATTAGGCCATCTCTCCAGCCCCTAAAGATTTATTTTCAATTACATGTATATATGTGTGTCTGTGTGCACACATGAGTGCCAAGTGCCCACAGAGGCCAGTGACATCGGAGCCCTGAGCTAGAGTTACAGGTGGTTGTAAGCACCTGCCATGGGTGCTGGGATCCAAACTCACGTCATCTGCAAGAGAGGTACACACTCTTAACTGAGCAATCCCTCCAGCCCCTGCTACCTAACTTTTTACAAAGCTGTCAAAAATATACACTGGAGAAAAGACAACCTCTAACAAATGGTTCTGGATTCCCATCCAAAAGGAAAAATGGTACTACATCCATAGCCCTTAATTTACACACACAAAAATCAATTCAAAATGAATCAAAGGACTTAGTGTAAGACCTGAAGCTTTAAACTGCTAAAACTGCTAGAGGAAAACAGGTAAAACACTTCAGAATACAGGCCTCAGCAAGGATTTTCTGAATGGGATTCTGATAGTACAGAAAATAATCCCCAAAATCAACAAATGGGATTACATGAAATTAAGAAGCTTCTGCACAGAAAAAGAAATAATCGTATGAAAGAAACAATCTCCATGAGGGAAGACAGCATTGCAGAATGGAGGAAACCTTGGCCTATTTCACATAAGAGTATTGAGGATGTTTATTTTTATTTTATTTTTTATTTATTATTTCTTATGTGTATAAATGTACTGTCTGTATTGTAGGTTGGTGCACCCATGTCGTGCAATATTGCAGAGGTCAGAAGACAGTGTTGGATTTCCCTGGAACTGGAGTTAAAGATGGTTCTTAGCCACCATGTGGGTGCTGGGAATCGAACTCAGATCCTCTGCAAGAACAGTCGGTGGTCTTAACCACTGAGCCATCTCCCCAGCCCCAGAATATCAAGGATGTTTATAAAGAATCTTAAAACATAAATGTCAGGCATAGTGGCACAAGCCTTTAATCCTAGCACTTGGGAGGCAGAGACAGGCAGATCTTTGTGAGTTCAAGGCCAGCCTGGTCTACAGAGTGAGTTCCAGGCCAGCTGGGGCTACAGGGAGACCCTGTCTCAAAAAGACCAAAAAAAAAAAAAAACTTAAATGTCAAAAAACCAAAATCATCCAATAAATAAATGGGCTAATAAATGGAACAAACAGTTCTCAAAAGAAAAATACAAATGGCTACTAAATTCTTGAGAAAGGATTCAGAATACTTCGTCAAACTACTACTGCTTTGAGATCCTATCTCCCAGCCCCAATAGCTATCATCAAGAAAGCTAAGGGTGTGGAGAAAGACTTATTCACTGCTGATGAGAAAGTCAACTTGCATAGCCACTATGGAAATCAACATGGATATTCCTCAGAAACAAAAATGGAACTCCCGTGTGACCCAACTGTACCACTTAAATATATACCCAGAGGACTTTAGTCAGCATAAAGGTTTCTCCCTTTCTCTCTCTATTGCCTACAAAGACACATCTCATCCAAACCCCTAATCTGCCACTAAACACTTTTAAAATAAAACAAACAAAAAAAAAACCTTTGTCTTGATTATCTAACAACATCATTTTCTTCTTTCACTACCAGATCATGTTGTAATCCATTATAAACACTTCCCTCCTCACTGAATGGTCTCTGAACATTATGAATTCCTCTCAATCACTAATCTACAAGTATTTCATCGTGTGTGTCTGTGTGTGTGTGTCTGTGTGTGTCTGTGTGTGTGTGTGTGCACGCGCATGTGTGTACTAGAGCTCAAAACCAGGGTCATTTGCATGCTAAACAAGCACACTATCACTGAGACACAGCCCAGCCTGGCACTCGCCTTCTTTCCCTCCACAGCTCTTCAAACGCTGACATCCATTCGTTCTTCTTTGCTGTGACTCCGTGCTCACAGAGGTATGTAGGCCTTCAAGCTCTTTCAGTAGCATCACTGAAACTGAGGTTAAGGTCAATAAAATTCCAGTCACTGACGAAAATCCCTGTGCTTAGAATGTAATATTTATCATGACCTTTTAAATCACACATAGAAGGAATTATAGTTTTGCTGGTACCACACATCTCATTGGTTCACTTAACAGATGTAACTAATATTTTGTAATCTAATTCTGAATTCCAAAATACAATCAAATGAGCACCTTTAAGGGGATTTTTTAAGTTTTTTGGGATGGGGGGGTCTTCTTATCACTTTTCTACAGTTCAGTTTCTAATTGTTTTGACCCAGAGAAAATAAAAGCTCAGTTTATTCTCGAGTCATAATGTTTCTTACCAAAGACTTGGAGAGGAGTAAGGTAGGGAACAGCCTTATGCTCAGAGCCCTATGAGGAAAGCTGGCTGACTCGCCTCTGTTACCATCTAGGGGTATCCATGGGGTTCGTTTTCTCTGCTAATTAAAGAATTAAAAGGCAGAAAAAATTCTCAGACACAGCAAAAAAAAAAAAAAATAACAAACTTTACTTAAAAGTGAAGAAGCACAAGAGAGAGGAGAGAGAGGGAGACAGAGAGAAAAAGAGAGAACAAAAGGAAAGAGAAGAAGCTCTCCACAAACGGAGAGGCAACTCAGAAACTAAAAATTCCAAAACTCCAGTAGGGCTTGGACCTTCTGAGTGGTTTTGGTGGTATGGGGCTGGTCCCCCTCCCCTAATTTTGGATTGGTGGACTTAAACAAAGAAAAGCGACCCATAGGTCATAAGTCACAGCTGCAAACTGCCAGGTCCAGCCTCGGTCTTATCTAAACTGGTCTGTACTGGTCAGCTGAAAAACAGCTTTGCCAAAGGGACAGAAAGCCCACCAAGTCTTTGTCTCAGAAACAAGAAGCAAGAAAGGGAGAAGTGAGTCTTCTCTGTTGCTCATCAGTGGCCCTGTCTGCTTACAGGGATTTTGTCTCTCACATCTAGAAGAAAATTGGACAATTCAAGCCTTCTGACAGCAGGGTTCAGCAAAACTTTTCCGAGAGCATGAAGACTGGGTAGGAATGGCGGGCTCCATCCCTGGGTTGCCGTCAGGAGCAGCTCCACCAAACTGTCATGTTACAGCCCTACAATCGATCACGTCCTTCACTTCTGCTCTGGCATGACCAGAGTTTGACACATTCCATCTTTTGCTTCTCCTCTCCTTGTTCCTGGGGTATCCTTCATTATTAATCCTGTAGTCTTCAGCTGACAGCCAAAATGAGAGGGATTCAGAAGGTGAACTCAGAAAATGGAGTCTGGTTGAAAGGACATTCTAAACAGGGAGCTGCCTTTGCATCTCTTCCCGTCTACTGTCTCCCCACTTCCAGAGATGTGAGTAGTGTAATTCAGGGGAAATCCTGGGAGCTATGCAGAATAAATCTAGCACTGGCCAAGACGCCAAGTATCAATCAATTCAGAAGTACCGTTTACTGCCATGGGCTTTTCAGAGGTGATAGATGCTATTCATCCTGGATCACAGATGTAATGCTCAGGCCATGGACTACCTGCCTCTCCTAGGACTGGTTTCTTCAGAAGCATTTTACCTACTCCTGATTAACCACACATATTTGCAGTGACCTTTCTGAAACAGAAAGACAGGCCAATACTCAACAATATGGACAAAAGAGAAACAGAGACCACTCAGCACAGTTGTCCTTCTACCAGAGGAAAAAAAAGAGAACTCTAGAGATGGAAATTTCTCAGATTCTTATGTAGCCACTTCCCAGTGTTCAAATTCATCAATGCAGTACGAAGGACCAAACCAACGCCACCAGTGAACTGGGATGCGACCCTGCGTTTCAGTGGCTTTGCTCCTGTTTTGTGCTGCCAATTTGTCCTGTGTATATCGGCTATTTTCTCAGCCAGCTTTCCCTAAAGTGGGAACAGGAGAAGGGGCAGCAAAGATAATGTTCACCATGGATTTAGAGAGGCCGAAGTGGGAAGCTCTGCTTCAGTCTTACCATTTGGATAATTCACTTCTCACTGTTAGTCCTGTTTCCAGCTCCGTAAAGTAGAAATAAAAATAGGAGTCTACTCACTGGGGCACTGATAAGCTATCACATTATGCATGCAAGGCACTCCATTGAGATTCTTGTATTCAGTGGAGATTCAAAAGATTTCATCTATTTTCATCAAATTCACCCATGTTGTTTTGGGTGACTATATATGATTAACTTGGGAAGCAAACTTAATTTTTACGTTAAATCATCTTAAAGAGAATGCTACAAGGTGATACTGTACAACAGAGAAATTATAGAGAACATTTGTATGTGTCAATCCCAAAGTTCTTGCTCTACAGATTTTATGTAAAGCAAATGTGGGCAACAGCGAATTATATCTCCATTTAATTCAGATGCATTACCATTTTTATCAGATTCTGTAAACCAATGGTTTTTAATCTTACACATTTTTACTTTTACTTTTACTAAGTCCTAAAACACCATGTGTCCTGTAGACAGTGTCTAGGCGAAACTGGTACTTGCTGAGCTCACGTCAATTTAAATAGCTTAATCGAATATAACACCCGTGTCCCTCTCCACCCATCCCCCTTTCCAATTCCACCATTTCAGTCCATTTTCTTATGCCGTCTTTCTGTTGTTCTTTTACTATGCCTCCCTCTCCATGAGAAATATTATATCTGGGTTGTTGGTATAGCATCCACATATATGAGGGACACCACTTTGTCGTTTGTTTTCTGGGACTGTGTTACTCACTTAACATAATGTCTTCCGCTCCATCCATTTACCGCAAATTCATGGATGTTGTCCCTCTTTACTGCTGCTATATTCCATTGTATACATGTACCACATTTTTCTACCACTCGTCAGTTTTGGGGCACCTGGGCTGGTTCCGCTTTTTGCTATTGTGAACAGAGCTGCAATAACACTAGCTGTGCATGCTCTTGCAGTAAGTTGTGTCTTGTGGGTATATACCCAGGAGTGTGGTATGACTGGGTCAAATGGGGCTCCTTTTGAGTCTTCTAAGGGTTCTCCACCACTGCTTTCCATAGTGGCTGTACAAAGTTTACATTCCCACCAGCAATGGATTGCACCCGTCACCACCAGCCACCCTCACCTGCCGGAAATACTGTGCAGCCGAGGCAGCCGTTGCCTGTATATCCCAATAATTGGCTATTGGCTCTCTCCCCTGGAGAAATAACCCATGGCTGATGCCACAGCTTACCTCCTCTACAGGTTAGAGAGTGTTATAAGCCAAGTAAGACCCTGTCATATTTAACAGGGGGGAAAATTGTAATTCAAGGATTAACATACCAACCCAGTGTCTATACCAAAGTAACCTACCTAACTATTAGTGCTGTTTACTGCTTAACGACCTATATTATCTACATGGCTTGTTCTTCAATTAGTAGGAGGACAAGGTTATTCTCTGGACAAAACTGTCAGCCCATTAAAGGAAACAGCACAGGAATTGAACAGAGTCCAAGTTCACAGCTCCAAGAGAGTGGAACTGTTTTACCCTCATCACACTGTGCACTTTTCTAAAGCATAGGGACACCGATGTGGAAGAGGGGCGGTGAATGTAAGGGCTGTTGATTGGGTGGTAATGGTGACAAACTACGGAGCAATGTAGTTGGAGCACTCATTTGATCAACTGATTGAACAACAACCTGTCACCCCCCACCTGGATGGTGGGGCTGTAGGTGTTTTGGTGCACACGCCTGCAGTAATGGTTTTGACATGAAGGAATGCTTGTACTCAGGGATTGATCAACTTATAGCTTAAAAATGAAGAAAAAAAATAAACTGAGAGAAAGATGCAGGACAGTTATGGCAAATGCCTAGATCTGGGATGGGGTGTGGTTGGGGGGGGGAGGAAGGGAAGAAAGCCTGAACTGAATGTGAAAAAATGTATGTAAATGCCACAAGCATCAATAAAAACTAATTTAAAAAAAAACAAAAAAAAGATTTCATCTATTTTGATTAACAAATTTTCCATTCTGGTTTTGATGGACTCCTTTTGGTTACCATACCTCACGTATGTCTACTGTTGCCATAGATACAGCTGACCTTTCCACTTTACCTTGTAGTGGTTTTTTTTTAATTGATGTTTTGTGTATTTCGTACATCATTTTTCAGTTCAATTTAGACATATTCCCCTTTCCCTTCCCCCCACCCCACCCCAGTTCATGCATTCTGCCATATATGTCCTATATCTTTCTCTCAGTTTTTTTTTAAGTTTTTTTTTTCTGTAGAGATTTATTGCTTCAGGCAGAATCAATACCAATCCAATAAGAATCAGTATCAATCCTTCCTTTGTCCCAGTCCTTTTGTTGTTATTGTCCCCTCCCATTTGTATTGCTCCAAAATATGCCTATATACATGTCATATATGTCCTCTGGGAAGAAACTGTATGTTGACTCTGATATATGTTTAGGGATTCACATTTTTTTCCCTTTAATTTTATATCACCAAATCCCCAGGTGAAAGGCAAGGTGAGCAATGTAATTGTTCTATTTCTTTCTATCTGAAAGCAACTGTGCTGTAATAATGTGAATCTCTCTTTTTTTTTTGGTCTTTTCCTCAGCTGTCCTGGAATTCACTCTGTAGACCAGGCTGGCCTTGAACTCACAAAGATCCGCCTGCCTCTGTCTCCCAAGTGCTAGGATTAAAGGCATGCGCCACCACGCCCAGCTAATGTGAATTTCTTAATGGGCCCTAGAATTAATTTAGTGCTTATTTTCAGACATGATAATTAACATATATGGGTGGAAAGTATGTATTCATATTTTAGAGTAATATAAAATTAAAGGGAAAAAATGTGAATGCTTTGTAGTTTAAATGCACTACTGAAATTGTGGCAGGAATTGAAGGAGAAGGTGTGTCTCCTTAAGAATATATAATTACTGGGGCTGGAGAGATAGCCTAGCAGTTAAGAGCACCAACTGCTCTTGCAGAGGACCCGGGTTCGATCCCCAGCACCCACATGGCAGCTGAGAACCTTCTGTAACTCCAGTTCCAGGAGAACTCCAGTTCCAGGGGAATCTAAGACCCTCTTCTAACCTCCACGGGATTGCACGACACAGGTGCACAAACCTACATGCAGGGAGTACATTCATACACATATAAATAAATAAATAAATAAATAAATAATTTTTTTAAAAAAGATATATAATTACTGTTAACAGTCAACCAGCTTGTAAAAGCACCTCTGGATTAATTGCCTTGACCCATAATTAAACACAACAGTATTCAGAGAAAGACCTGACACTGCCAGAAAGCATTGCTTCAAGGATAACAAATGTTTATAACTCTACTTTGCTTCCTAAGTGGCAGGCTGTCAACATTAGTTACTGAAATTTTGAATCAAAAATAGATTAAGGTTCTACAATTAAGAGAAGTTTCTAAATATTTGTCACTTTAAAATAAAGACTTTTAGCCAGGCATGGTGGCACATGCCCTTAATCCCACCACTCGGGAGGCCAAGGCAGGCAGATTTCTTCAAGTTCAAGGCCTGCCCGGCCTACAAAGTGAGTTCCAGGCCAGCTGGAGCTACAGGGAAACCCTGTCTCAAAAAGACCAAAATAAAATTAATTAACTAATTAATTAATTAGAAAGTAAGTAATGGCCTTTAAACTTGTGTATACGGCATAAAGAAATGTCTGTGGTCAAATTAGTCTACACTACAGTTTCCTTCCAACAACTTGTTTCATTAAGAAGTCCATTATTAGTAAACCGTTTCATGAAATTGTTGCTCTTTTTCCTAGATAAATGCATGTTTCACACCAGCATTAGAAACAGAAGTGTAACAGAGCACCACAGCAAACCTACTCCAAGCTCCCCAGCCCCATGAATAGAAACAAGGGGTACTCCACCCACCTGCACTGCCCCACTGTGCCCACTTCTCCTAGATGCCAGCGTCTGGCAGCAGGTTTCCTTCCACCCCAGCGCATTGCTCATTTTCAGAAACACTGTTATGAGTATGATCCTATACCAATATGATGATGATATTCTAGAAGTATCACCAAAATAATTTGTAGTTAAAGAGAACAAACACCTCCTCTACTCTGCTACCTCTAGATGTTGCCAGAAAAGAATATTGAAGGAATTTTTTTAATTATGAAGCCACAAAAAAAGATAAGAAAGGAGAAAATAGTAAGAAAGTTCAGAATTTCTACAACCGATGTCTTCAATATTCTAAATGAATGCTATTTCCAGCCTAGAATTTTATATCAATTCAATTTTCAATTAAGTTTCATTTTTAAGCCTGTACAATCTCAAATTGCTCTCCCATGAATTTCTTGCTTTACAGGATCATATGCAATGCTAAATGTAGGGACTGAGTTAGGAAAAAAGGCAACACAGGCACAGAAGATAAGGGCTCCAACACAGGAAAGAGACAGAAGAGGCTCTGAGGATGAGTTTTCAGGGACATCCCAGAAAATTTCTATGAATAATGGTAAGAAGTTAGACAATTCAGACAGCAGCTTGGAAACCAGACCGCACAAACTATTGATGTGTCCAAATGTATGTTGAGGAAATTTACACATCTTGGGAGCATGTGGGGATAATTTACTATTTTGTGTGTATAAAGCAAAACTATTTTTTAAATATGAGAGAACTTTTTTTTTGTCTTTTCGAGACAGGGTCTCCCTGTAGCCCTAGCTGTCCTGGAACTCACTCTGTAGACCAGGCTGGCCTTGAACTCACAAAGATCCACCTGCCTCTGCCTCCCAAGTGCTAGGATTAAAGGCGTGCGCCACCATGAAATGTGGGTAGTGATTAGCAGTGTATGTTCCTGAACCTAGAGAAGTGGCTTAGTGGTTAAGAGCAGGTACTGCTGCTCTTCCAGAGATCCATGCTGGATGGCTCACAACCACCTATATAACTCCAGCTCCCGGAGTCTGACATCATCTTCTTGCCTCCTTGGCACCTGCATTCACATTTACACTCTTCCCACACACAGACACACACACACACACACACACACACAATTTTAACTCTTTGATTATTAAGTTTTTGTGAGAAATAGTGAAATCCTGTCACTCATAGCAACAGAGATGACCTTGAAGGATACTATGCTAGTGAAATAAGTAGGCACAGAAAGACAAACACTCCATATTATTATTTGCCTGCAGAAGCCCTCACAAAATTAATCTCACAAAATCTGAGAGTAGAATAGTGGGTACCAGAGGCTGGAAAGTGGGTAGTGGGTGCTGGGAGAGATGGACAGTGGTTCTAGAATACAGGTACCAGCAGAGTAGAGCTGTACTGTGACAATAACAAATTATATAATTTCAAAACACCTGGCAGAAAAGATTTTGAATGCTTTCAACACAAAGGAATGATAAATGTTTGAGGTGACCATTACCCTGCAAAGTTGTTGAAACTGCCCCATATCCCATAAGCATGTATGATTATTATGTAACATTTTAAGAACATTTTAAGTATAAGCTCTTGAACTTGATTCTCTAAGTTCAAATCTTAGCTCTTCCTATAAAGATATTAACAGTAGTACCCACCTGACAATGTTGTATTAGAGGAACAAATAATCCATGGAAATGTCTGGTACAAGATCTTTATACATATTACTCATTGTAGCATGCTTCATGGTTCCATTACACATGTCATGCAAGCAGTCAGAATAATATAAAACTAAATGTTTAGTAAACTGAAAATACAATGATACTGATGCAGAAGGATGGAAGGTTGACTCCGACATATGCTCCTGTGACTAGGAAGGCTGTGTGCAGAAAGGGAGAGATTCTCAATACCCATTATTTTATTAGCAATGCCTAAAAATGAAAAGTGCAGCAGTCATAGAAGGATACATTTCAAAATACAAGTTAAGAGGCTGGGGCTGTAGCTCCATGGTTGAGCACTTGTCTAGAATGATGAGGCCCTGGGTTCAATCTCCAGCATTGGGGTGGGGGCTGGGAGAAGAAATGAAAAACACAGAAGTGGATACTAGAAAAATTAGCTTAAGCCAGGCATGGTGGCACACACCTTTATTCCTAGCACTCATGAGGCAGAGGCAGGCGATTCTCAGTGAGTTCAAGGCCAGCCTGGTCTACAGAGTGAGTTCCAGGCCAGCTAGGGATGCAGGGAGACCCTGTCTCAAAAAGACCAAAAAAAAATTAACTTAAAGAATTGAAAATAGTTGCTTTTTGTGCTGGAGCCTGTACTGCCCTTGCAGAGTCCCAGAGTTTGACTCCCAGCACCCATTGTCCATTCTCAGTACCCACACTAGTTTCCAGCACCCACATTAGTGACTTACAACTAACTACTTATAACTCTAGCTCCTGGGAATCCAATACCCTCTTCTGAACTCAGAGGTCACCTGCACTCATACACACACAAACACACACACACACACACACACACACACACACAAAATAAACTTTTTAATAAGTGGCTGTTTTTTGAATGGAGTATGGAGAAGACAGGCTGTGACTTTTCACAGACCCATAACTTCTCCATCACTCATCTAAAATCAAGTGCTTTTTCATAGACCTTATAGAAATATGCTGACTCCTTAAACTCTGTGCATAACAGATTTTAAAAACTAAGATCAGATCTAAATAAAGTGTTTTTGTGTAACACCAGACATAAAGTCTTCTAGAAAGCAGTACATAGAAGAGAACGGAGACAGTGTTGCCTTATGAGGAATTGTGCATATTGAACAAGCACCCAGTCCAAGGATCAATAATCAAGATCTCAATGAGACAGTATCTTTGAAAGCATCTGGCAGCCCTCGGTTGCTCTCTTTGTGTAACTGTAATAGGTGGTGAGTCTATCTGTGGACTCAGTGGCATTCTGGGTCCTGGAGCAGGCTGACAGATGCTTCTCCTTGAGGTTAATGAGATAAAAGCTCCTCCACCTGGCCCTAAAACAGAGATTATGCCTGACGGGAAGATAAGCAGATCATTCCAGAAACAATAACTAGAATTCCAGTATGTCATGAGGCTGAGGTAGAAGGACTGAAAATTCAAGGCCAGCTAGGCAACTTAGTGACAGATTATCTCAAAATAAAAATTAAAAAGAAGGCTGGCCTATAGTTCATTGGGAGAATATATATTAAGTACAAGGACATATAATAATAAGTAGTAAGCTCACAATACTGAGTTTCATCCCAGTATTGAAAAAATAATGGACTGACCACATGTTTGATTGAGTGAATGTTCATCAGAGGCGATAGCCTAATAATTATTTCATATGCCTTCATATACTAAAGTGCAAGTCATATTAATAAAATAGAAGAGATGCTTCTTTTTTTATTAATTTTATTTATTTCTGTATGTGTATGAATGTACTGACTGCATGCAAGTCTGTGCACCCATGTCGTGCAATGCTGCGGAGGTCAGAAGAGGGTGTCGGATTCCCCTGGAACTGGAGTTCTCCTGGAATTGGAGTCTCAGATGGTTCTTGGCCGCCATGTGGGTGCTGGGGATCGAACCCGGGTCCTCTGCAAGAGCGGTTGGCACTCTTAACCGCTGGGCCACCTCTCCAGCCCGAGAGATGCTTCTTATTTGTTGTCATAAAACATTTAGTGAACATTTTTATCATTAATATGGATAATAGTAGACCCCATGAATCCAATCCTATGCCTATAAGCTCAGCATATAAAATCTAAAATTGAAATTAATATTTAAGAGAACTATGATATGATCAAAATGTATTTCTTACCTATAGACAGTTAACTCTGGACTTCTTCCCCTTAGAAAGTAGCAAGTCCTATATTTGCTTTATTGGTTTAGTGGTTTTTGGTAACACTCTCTGGCATTCCAGAGACCATCTGTATACTTGCAATTGCGGTGTCCATACATCTTTCCCATGTTTATATCAGGTCTTCAACAGCAGGGCCTTATCGCCTCTCTTCCTGCAGATATCCCAGTTTGGAGGCAAGGAGCCTTTACCTTTTGGGGGGCTTGGATCCCCTGGCCAACATCTCCTTGGTAGAATAATCCATTGTTGATGTCAGAGCTCCTGTATTAATATATTTTGTTTAAGTGCATAGCTTAAGGAGACTTTAGCATTATATTTGGTTCTGAATAGAGAATAATCCTTTTCAGGGTTTCTATGTCCATTAGTCAATTAAAGAAGGCAGTTTTAC
>VZQC01013487.1:150718-167080 GCA_009823505.1 Rhizomys pruinosus
TTTGGGGCATATATATTCATAATTGTGAAATCTTCTTGGTGAATTGTTCCTTTGATGAAAATGTAATGGCCTTCTTTGTCTCTTCTGATTTCTTTTACTTTGAAGTCTATTTTGTCCGATATTAAAATAGGAACACCTGCTTTCTTTTTGGTACCATTTGCTTGGAATATTTTTTTCCATCCCTTCACTTTAAGGTGGTGCCTGTCCTTGAAGGTAAGATGTGTTTCTTGTAGACAGCGTATCAATGGATTCTGTTTCCTAATCCAGTCTCCCAGTCTATGTCTTTTGATTGGGGAATTTAGTCCATTAATATTTAAGGTTATGACTGATAGGTTTGTTTTAAAAGTCAAAGATTTTTCTTTTTCTTTTTTTATTTATTTTATTTGGCCTTTTTGAGACAGGGTCTTCTTGAAGCTCCAGCTCTCTCGAAGCTCACTATGTAGACCAGGCTGGCCTTGAACTCAAAGAGAGCCCCCTGCCTCTGCCTCCTGAGTGCTGGGATTAAAGGAGTGTACTACCATGCCTAGCTCAAAAATCAAAAGGTATTTTTAATTACCCCTAGCACATTTGTCCAAATACAGTCTCCTCTGGCATTTCACGGGGTTTTCTGTCTTTTTTCTAGGCATAGTTATTTTTAAATTTTTTACTCAGCCACAGGAGCAATTATTTTTTTTTTTTTTTGTCTTTTGAGACAGAGTCTCCCTATAGCCCCAGCTGTCCTGGAACTCACTATGTAGACCAGGCTGGCCTTGAACTCACAGAGATCTGCCTGCCTCTGCCTTCCGAGTGCTGGGATTAAAGGCCTGTGCCACCACATCCAGCTTAACAGGATCAATTTTATATCAGTCTCATGGCAACTTTATTGAATCGTGTGAATTTCTTTGTATATTGCTCTAGTCTTGAGTAGTAGCCTTTAATTGGCTACATAATGTCTTTCTCGATTTCTATATCAAGAATTGCCTTCCTAAATACTCAAGAAAGATTTTATTTTTTTTCTGATTACTTTTTTACAAATAGCGATATAGTAAATAACTTTGTTTATAAGTCCCTCATTATTTAAGACAGCATAAAGTCACTAAAATAAAATTAATTGACTCAAAGGTATAAACAGTTTTATGGGCTTTGATTTATATTAACAAATTGCTCCTACATGGATTTCGATGCCCTTCACTGACTTTTTAATTTGATTACACTATATGCTTACCATGTACGTAAGGAATGATGTGCTAGACACAAAATAGACTCAAAACTATGCCTGTATTTGTAAAGGATTCCTTTGGGCTTTGCAGATTCTGCACATAGCTTTTCCATAGATATGTAAAAGAGAAATGGTCTTTCAAAATGCTCATTAAATAAAATTGTTTTAGCACAAAAGACCATTCAAAGTTCTAAGGAATGACTTCAGCAGAAGTGGGGTGGTGTAGTTTCATCTGATGTATGCAAGGCACGTTTTCTGCACTTACCTTTTATTTCACATAAATAATTTCATTTCATTGCCTATGACATTCAGTGTGTGGGAAGAAGAGGAGAGAAAAGCCACCCTTGGCAAGTCCTCAAATAGAAATGCAGTTTGCCTTCGTATATGCCTTGTTCATTACATTTGGTTACACTAAATGAAACCTTTAACAAAGTTATTATTAGTTCACCAAGGTAGGGTAATTATTTTAGTAGCTGGAAATGTCAGGACATTTGCATTTGAAGATACTCTGCTTCTTCCTAATCCTACACTACAGGGAATGCTCTCATTTCAGAAGATTATCCAGGAAGGTGTTTCACCTCCTCGGAGCTCCATTAACAGACAACGTGGCTTCATTTGGACACCCGGAGGTGGCTGCCATGGCAGCCACATTAACTTTGAGCTTCTCTCCCATGTACTTGGGGCAGTGAAATTCAAAAGTCTCCAGGCAGATTTTTTTTTTTTTTACTGTTGTACAATCACGCCTGAGAAAAGGTTCTTGGTGTCGAGGCTGTGCAAAGTGAAGGTACTTGTGTTCAATGGAACAGACCGTGGAGACATGCCTGAAATTGTAAGAGTATATGCTTTCTTTATATAAAAAAAAAGCAATTGCTGGACCATGGCCCCTTAACCCTTATACTATGGACGCAGAAGAGGACTGAATGTAGAAGCCAATTAGACAGGGCCGACATCACCTGCTGCTGTTTTGACCGTTTCAGTCTGGGAACATCCATTCTGTTGGCAGGCTAATCATCTCCTGAAGTTCAGATCCTATGAGCCCTGCTGTCACGATGGCTCTGGCAGACTTTATGCTGCTTTCAGATAATCCATTTCAGGCAGGCAGGTTTGTTTCTTAGGCTAGCTTCTAGGTTTCCATTATAATTCAGCCCCTATGTTGCAATAAGCATAATACCAGTGTTAGACCTCACCACTTGGCTGGGAAGGTGCAGACTCTGAGGTCTGGGGTGGTGGGTCCCCACCCACACCACCTCTTCTTGTTTATAGGTAGGACAGACACTTGTGCAGTTGGTTACGGGAAGCAAATAGAGTGTTCCCACCCTTAGAAGACAACCCAGATCGTTGGGAAGAAGAGAAGCTTCTGAACAAAATGAGTTTTAACCTTGCGAGTGGACGGTAACTACAGAACTTCAGCTCACTCTCTAACAACTTTTCACCCAAAGCTAGGATTTCATCATCACAAAACCAGAGTCCCCAGTCAGGTGCATTTGAGAAAGGGACAATGGTATGTTCTTTGCACCAGGCCTGAGCCAACCTGCACACAAAGCCCACATTACAATGAGTTGGTGTGAGAGAGTGACAGGCACAGCCATGGTAATGAGAATTCACATATGGCAAAGCTGCTGTCGAGCCTGGCTCTGCAGCCTGCAACACCTTCATTATTTATTAATCATTCTTACACTGCTGGGCCTCGTTTCCAAATGAAGTGATGTAGGAAGAATGAGGAAGGGCTAAAACAGCACCGCTGCTTCTAAGCTGGGCTTTGTGGTTGGTAGATAAATCTTTTCCCATTTACATTCAGTCAGCCTAGAGGAAAGTGTCTTTCTGTGTTCCTTTACGAATCCATCTTCATTCATTCCAATGTGGTTTTCTTTATTCATCCATTTTCAGACTCTAGCACAGCCACTATCGGTTCTCCTAATTGGCCCAAGAGGATTAAGGGAAGCCAAACCAAAAAGAATTTTGTTGAAAGAAGTCAGGACCTGGACATTGATGAAAACTTTCTATTTCAAAAAGGCTTTAACTCCATACAGAAAATAATATGTGTAGTGCTAATTTGTCTGTCTTAAGGTTTCCACTGCATATGTAAATAAACAAGCTACACTGGATTAGGCTGAACCATGGTGCACAGTGGCACTGCAATGAACCCATGTACTTCCACAGCAGTTCACACCTGATCAAAATAAAGAGTTGCAATCATTTAGGTTTGCGTATTTCTCTTATTAGAACACACAGTAATTTTTATTAATCTTATGTTAGTAGTTCACTGGGTAACAGGCAATGTACTCATTCTTGGCTAGGAACCTAAGGCAGGCGCTAAGTAATATTCCTACATTCATTTGATGTGGGCCTGTTTATGTTTAGATCACATGGCACTCACATGGATTTCCTCCTTGGGCCAGGATGGCTAACTAGTCATCCAGAAGACTATGAGTCAGCACAAAATGGCTGAGATTATGTCTTGGGACCCCAAAAGTAAACAGGGATGTAATCTGTATATAACCTAGAAGCTACCTGTGTGTGATTTCCTATAAAAAAGTCCTTGAGACTAAAGGCCCATGTCCTCTTGCCTAGTGGCAGCCAGTGGCCTGTGTGCCCTCTTCTGGAGAAAATAAAGCATGTCTCACTTGCCAGCAGTTCCATGAGT
The DNA here is from genome assembly GCA_009823505.1 of Rhizomys pruinosus. Lineage (NCBI taxonomy): Eukaryota > Metazoa > Chordata > Mammalia > Rodentia > Spalacidae > Rhizomys > Rhizomys pruinosus. Next base: position 154,561 of record VZQC01013487.1, read on the forward strand.
TTTCTTTGATCTCCTGCCTTCATTCCTGGCCCTGGAACTCAGCCTCCACAGAAAGGGAGAACCAAAGGTGAGATTTGTGCTGTAACCAGTCCTAGCTTGTGTCTGTTTAGTCCAGTAATCAGCTCAGTATCACAATGACGAAAAGAACTAATGTGGGTTTTATTGTTAATTCAAAACCTGAATTTCCTTAGTGAATACCAGCAGATAATGGCTGGCACTGGGCCCCTCCTAAGATCTGTTTTCATAACCAATCTCAGAATTGCTGTCATGTTCTTCAGGCCCACCATGGAAATGGAAGGTCTTATCTCAGGACTTCTACTATTCATTACTAATGAAAGGCAATATTTTGAACCCTTGAAGAATAATTCCTGGTGTTATTTTGAAGGTTCCCCTTAATATCAAATGACATTAATGCTATGTATCTAAAGATTGTGACTTGCCTAATGCATATTATCTGACACAGTTGGGGTTGGATAACAGTACCACCCCATCAGAATTTTAAAATCTTCCCTCCAGGTTTGCACTATTTTTTTCTACTTCTGGAGATAGCAGATTCCCAAGCTCTCCTTTTCATTCATTTCTCCTCTTTCCTCTGTTGGAGCTTGTGTTCTTCTTTGTACCGTAGTTCCCCAGCCTGTCCAGGCCTCAGTGTGCTACACAGGAAACCAACGTGCTATAGTCAGCTCTTGGAGCTCTCTCAACAGTCTTTTTGTTCATGCAGAAGGAAACTTACTCTGATTTTTCTATCCCATTGGCTTTATTAATCCCACCTGGGAAAGCTCACTCTCATTCTAGAGCTTCCGTTTGTTACTAGAGAGCCCCGTGAAGCAGAGGATATCCACAAAGGAAGTACCTGCGCGATGGCCTTATCTGGGATTGTGAGCACCATCTCATCCTCACAGCCACCTCTTATACTCAACCCTCCCCTCATCTGAGCCTACAGCCTGATGACCATCTTTCTCAGAAGCTGAGACCACAGCACAGTTAAGAGCCAACTCTCTGGTGGTCTGTGCAGAACTTTACCCTGCACAGAAAAGCTGTTACTCACTATGTGACCCAAGCAAATGGCTCAACATCATTGCTCACTCTTAGTTTCCTCATCTATAAAAGAGGAACAGTAATTCCAACATCTCCCTCAAAGTGCTGAAGCTTTTAATGAGGTATCTGCTGCAAGAATGTTTGCTAAACGCTGATTCTCAGAACTGCCTTGATGATTCCAGAAGTCACATCATCACCCCTCTTACCTGCTGAGAAGACAAGCCATTTGTCTTTATTTGACCTGTCTCTCACCACTTCAAAGTGTCTCTGAATCTATCCAAACACCTCACATTTGCTTTTGTTTCAGAGAATTCACTCAGGAGTTTTTCTAATGTTATTCTTGTCTGCTACCTGTGATTTTAACTCTACTTTACATAAGACCTTGCCCTGCCAATTTCCCTTCCATTGGCTTCAATTCCAAGACTAAAGGCTTTCATATAATAATTTTCAGTATTGGAAAAAAGTAACATCAGTGCTGGGCACTAGCTTTGGTGGTCTGGTTTCAGTGTCCAGAACAGGGTTCAAGATGAGACAGTTGTTCAAGCTATCCAGGTAGTGCACCTAATCTTTCTGAACTAATTTATTTTTATTTTATGTATATGAGTGTTTTGCCTGTATGTAAGTGTACCCCCATGCAATGCCTGAGGAATCCAGAAGAGACTAGATTCCCTGAAACTGGAGTTAGTGACTGGAGTTAATAGCCACATAGGTGCTGGGAAAAGAACCTGGGTCCTCTGCAAGAGCAGCCAGTGCTTGTGACTGCTGAGCCATCTCTCCTGCCCTGTCTCTTAATCTTTTGAAGCATTATTTATTATTGCTTTGATAGAAAGAATGAGATTTGGTCACCATTTTGTGAATTGTCAGGGGATTATTTTCAATCTTGTTTTTATTTTTTTTTTATTGATGCTTTGTGTATTTCATACATCATTTTCCAATTCAGTTCAGGCATATATCCCCTTCCCTTCCCCCCCACCCCACCCCTACCCATCGCAGATCGTGCATTCTGCTATAAGTTTTCTGCATCTTTCTCTGCTTTTTTGTTTTGTTTTCATTTTTTTTAACAATAGGTGATAATTTGTGAGTACAAGCATCCTTCATGTAAAACCAATTTGCAAGCAGTTGTGCCCAAACCCACACAGCTCATGGGTCCCACCATCCAGCAGGGGGGGGGCTTGTATGTTCAATCAAGTTGATCAAATGAGTGTCCAGTCTATATTATTGTAGTTTCACCATTAACCCCAATCGAAGCCCTTACATTCTATCACGCCCTCTCTTCCGCAGATTGTTCCCTAGGCTTAGAAAAGGGGCACAGGTGGATGAGAAGCAAAACACTCTACTTTCTCTGGAGCTGATGTCTTGGTCTCTAGTCAGTTCTGGCTGTTTTCTTTCATGGGCTGCCAGCTTGTCCAGGCTTAACCTTTCGATCCTACTAATGAAGCACATGCAATTAGATATTTAGGTATTTAAACAGTATAATATATAGCCTTTCGATCCTACTAATGAAGCACACACAATTAGATATATGGGTATTTAAACAGTACTAATTGTTATGGTAGTATAGCTTTACTATACATTACATAGTACCTTCTCTAGAAAGGAAAAAGAAAAAGAAAAAGAAAGCCTTCCTAGTAGATAAAGAATAAATTCTATTACTGGGTATATATTGAAAAGAACTGAAAACACTTTATCATTAAAAAATCTATATTCTCATGCTATTGCAATACTATTTGTTGTAGTCAAGAAATGAAAACAATGTACATTCCATTAATGAATAAACAGATGAAAAATAGTATATATATATATATATGCATAATAGAATACTTTTCATCCATAAAAAAGAAAAAAATCATGACATTTGCAGCCACATCAATGGAGGGATCTTGGTATGGGGAAATGTTGAAAGACATGTTTTCTATAAAATAGAAGAAATATATTTGAAAGACATAATTTACAATGTGACTATAGCCAACAAGATATTCTATTCCTGAAAAGTGTTGAAATGATAAATGTGAAATATTTAGATACTTTGTTACCAATATGTCAGGATGAGTTCCAGAGGCATTGGAATGCAGAGACACCTAAGACCGGAGGTCCAAAAACCTGCTCTACCAGGCATGGCCTTTGGTTATGCCAAAGCAGGCCACCCCTGATTACTCAGGAATCTTCCACCTCACCCCTCACCCTTCGGAAGCCAGATTCCAGATTCCAACCCACCCCACTCCCACTGAATCCCGCTCCCACCTTCTCCCTTAAATTCCCAAGCCAGACGCCATTCTGTGCTTGGCTTGGCTTTCTCTTTCCCCTGAGCCCAGCCCCGGCTACTCTGAATTAAACTTTGCTCCGAAGAGCTTAGACCTCGTGGCTTTTAATTCCGGGGGGAGCGCACCATAACCTTACACAATATTTAGTCACTCTACAATATATACCCCAAACATCATATCGCACATGACAAAGAAATACAAGTTAATCTGTCAGTTTAAAATATAAATCTCAAAACTTCTATCTGAACTTGCCTCCTTCCTTCCAGGCTTGCTTATACAGACTTGAGTTCCTGCCATAGTTTCTGCCAGAGTCACTATTTTATGTAGGTCTCCTTACCCAGAAAACATACATCAAGACTACATAAAACATTTTCATATTCATGTACATTGTTGTCTGTAGATGACTCTTTTTGAGTCAAAGCTCTTCCTTGGGAAGCGAATGTTCAGGGAACCAGGAGTGGTGGGAAGCAGGAGCAGGAGTGAAGCACTGAGGCTGGGAAGATGTCTTACTAAAAGTGCAACCGAATGTTAGTTTCAGAGAACAGTCTCCAGAGACCACAGAATATCAGAGGGGCAGGGGATCCAATGACGGTAGAGCCTGGGGACTTACAGAGAATTCTAAGTGATCTCAAAGCTTTGCCTTGGAGGACATTAACAGATTTACCTCTACACTTCCAGCATGCTTATCCATGGACAGAGAGCACCCTCAGCACCAACAGAACATCCTAGGACAGAAAAAAAAATCATATCCAACAAATGTCTTTAAAGGAATCATGCATTTATGTCTCCATACTGGGTCAAAGACTGTGAAGTCAGGCTAAGAGGATCTGAGATGGTACACAGAGGTATTTGACCTTCATCTTAAAATATACACAACAGTCAACTCAGATGAGCTAAAACCACAAAAGATCAGAAGCATAAAACTATTAGAAGAAAACAGAGGAGGAAACTCACTATGTTGTCCTCAGCAATGACTATGTTTTGAGTGTGGTGGTGCATGCCTTTAATCCCAGAACTCAGGAGGCAGAGGCAGGCAGAGCAGATCTCTGTGAGTTCAAGGCCCGGCTGGTCTCCATAGCAAGCTCCAGGCCAGCTGGGGCAACAAGGAGACCCTGTCTCAAAAAGAAAAAAATAAAGCAGGAGATGTACCTCAACGTTCACTCAGATAACAAACATAAAAATAGACCGAGGGACAGAAGTAATTATAACAATTGAGAAGTTGCTGTAGCAAAGGAAACAACAAAATGAGGAATTGGAGGAAAATGATTACAAGCCATATATTTGAAAAAAGGGTAAATATCTAAAATATGTTAGGAACTTAAACAAGCTAATAGCAAAAACGAAAAACAACACACAGCCTAATTTTTAAATAGGCAAAGGACTTAAATGGACATTTCCCCAAAGAAGTTCTTAAAATGGCCAGTGGTTACTATTAAGTATAAAAAAAGATCACAACACGACTCATCATGGGAAACTAGATGAAATGCCAATAAAACCTCACACTGTCATATGGCTACTTTCAAAAAGATAAGACAAAACAAATGAGGATGTGTAGCAGAAACAGTTGAAGCTATCCACTATTGGAAGACAAGTAAATAGGGAAGAGTCATTGTAAAAAATAAAAAAATAAAAAAAACAGTATGGAGGTCTATAAAGATTTTAAATAGAATCACCATCATGAGGTTATATTTTTCTTGCTGTATGCCCCCCCAAAGTTGAAGTCAGTACTTCCTGAAGATAACTGTACTCTCATGTTCATTGTAGCATTATTCAAAATAGCCCAAGTGTAGAAACAAGTGTCTGTCCATATATGAATGAATGTGATGGATGGATGTGCATTATATCATGTTACATTACATGTATGCATATATATGTATACACATCCTTTAAAAGTGGGAACTTACCATTTACAACAACATGAATGAACTTGAAGGATATTGCATTAAGTCTGTATGCCACATAAAGATATGACATGAGCTCACTTGTGTGTAGAATCTTAAAGTTGAATATAAAGAGAGAGTTGAATGGTTTCCAGAGGTGGGGAGGGAGGAAAGAGAATGGTCAAAACATGCAAAATTTCAGTTTTTATGGTGTGAATAAATCCAGAGGTCTAACATATAATATGATAAAGTAAAATAATATTGTGTTATTAAAACTTTGCTGAGGGATAGGTTATAGGTGCTCTTAGCACAAAGCACAAAGGTCTGTGAGATGGTAGCTGGTCATTTGCTTTTCCATAGCAATCATCGCATTGTGCATCAGTGCATTTCTCATACTGTATATCTTAATTATATACAATGAAAAATAATGAACAAAAGCAGTAAATATGAATGCCTCTAAAGAATGTTAATACATAAAACAAAAATATGAGCAATGAAGGTATTTGTAATAAGATATCTGGGTCATACTATTGTCTGGTATGATTATACAATAATGTGCCAACTCTTCTGTTAATAAACTGTGTCCCCTGACACATGCAAGAGTCTCTCTGGGGTACACACCTGTTGCAGGAAAATCATGAGATCAAAGCCAAAGTTAAGTGAGGAGAGGGAGTTTATTCACACTAGTGGCTAACCCACCAACATAAGATGAACCCCAGCAGTTGTTCCATACAGGAGCCAGCAGCAGCAGCTGTGACTGAGTCTCCCAGACCCTTAACAAATGCAAGCCCAGAGCATGAAACATATAAGTGGTAAAACAGGTAACAGGCAATCAGAAGGCCCCAGGAATGTCACATCCTAATCTACAGATAACAAGTGTGACATCCTGGTTTACACAAAGGCCATAAGAATGTGACATTCTGGTTTACACAGGAATGTGGTATCCCTGTTAAACAAAGACTGCTGTCTGGGTGACCACAGGAAGCAGATGGAAAGGCTGTCTTCTCCATTACTCTAACACTGTAAGGTCTTTTAGCAACCAAGTCTATTTCACCACCAACTCTATTTTGCCATTTCCACTATACACCTAGGCAAAGAGTCACTGCATCATAAATATGCATCCTTCCAGTTTTACAGCTAAGTCTGTACCTTTTGTACTCCCAGAAGCAATTAGCCAGAGTTCTTCCTGTTCTGAATCCTTGTCCACATTTACATTGTATGATTTAAAACTTTTTAACAGATAAAATTACTTTTAATAAAAAAGTAATATGATCTGATGAAGCAGTATAAATGATACCTAAATCTTCAGCCTTAGTTCACCTGATTACAGATGGTCTTACACAGCAAGCTTTCACTTTCTGTCCTCTTCAAGAAAGTGTCTTGCCCATTGTTAATCAGGATGCTTGGGTTGCTTGTCTATTTTATTGAAGAATTCTTTTAATTTTTTTTACAGTTACTTATCTTTGAAATACCATGTCCTGTTTATAGCTTATCTTCTTGTTTTCTTTTTTAAAATATTTTATTTTTTATGTGTAAAAGCGTATTACCTGCATGTCTGTAAGTGCACCCATGTTGTGCATTGCCCACGGAGTCAGAAAAAGGCATCAGATTCCCTTGGAAATAGAATGATGGGCAATTTAGCCACCATGCGGGTGCTGGGAATCAAACCCGGCTCCTCTGCAAGAGCAGCCATTGCTCTTAATCTCCCAGCCATCTCTCCAGCCCCTCTTATTATTTTCTTAATGGTATTCTTTTTTTAATCTTTTCTATTTTATTTTTTATGTGTATGAGTATATTGGCTGTATTTATGAAAGTACACCCATGTTATGCAATGCCCACAGAGGCCCAGAAGAAAGCATTGAATTCCTCTGGAACTGGAGTTATGGATGATTGTTAGCTGCCATGTGGGTGCTGGGACTCGAACCCAGGTCCTCTGCAAAATCAGCAGGTGCTCTTGACTACTGAGCCATCACTCCAGCCCTTCTTAATGGCATTCTTTCATAAGCACTTAAGAATTTACCAGACTTTTTATTTCAGCAAATTTTTGTTTCATTTTGTATTGTTTTGATTACAAAGTCACAAAAGGTATTCTCCAATATTATTTTATACTAGCTGTTTAGCTTTTCCTTCACATTTAAGTGACTGGCTTTAACATGTGTGTGTGTGTGTGTGTGTGCATGTGCGTGTATGTGTGTCTCAGCAACTCCTATGAAGTAATAAATAACTTTCAGCATGCAAGATCATTTTGGCATCATATGCTGAGAGCTTCTACTCTCCTCTCTCCTGTTTAAATGTTGTCACCATGAGTCTGCCTAAGCTGCCCACTGCCTTTTATTACCCCAACCCAAACCATATTGCTCCAACTAGCAAAGACTCCTCACACATACATTGACAGCCTGTAGACCATGTTTCTCTACTTTATTTCCTTTATATAAATGTGTTTACACTATTATTGACCTCAGCTCTTCTATAATGCACTGTAAAAGTAGCTTATAAAGTTCTACAAAGCACTTACATACTTAGAATGTTTTATTTTTTTTCTCAAATTCACAAAAATACATATGTTTACTATGCACAAGATGACACCCTGAAGGAAAGACACATTGTACAATGACTAAATTTTTCTTGTTGGGATTTTTATTGGATTCACAGTGAATATGTATGGCAATTTGGGGAGACTCCATGCCATTTGAATACTGCCTTTCACTTTCTTAATAACTTTTTATAAAGTTAAATAATTACTTTAATAAAAAGCCCACAACTTGCGCTTTTCTGTTTCTAGACTTTTGTATTAATTGTAATAATAGAATTATATTCTCATTATATTATCTATGTAAAATGCAATTGGTAACTTCATATTGGTTTTGTATTTGGTAACTTGGCTAAGCAATCTTACTAATCTGAGAATTCACAAGCAATTTTGTAATTTTCTGCTTTTTAAAAACTATGTAATTTGTCTTTCATGGGTCATGGTATAAAGAAACAAGTACGAGCATTCTTTGTTGGCCATTTTAAAGGTATTATTTTCACATGTAATCACTGAGAGCGATGCTTCTTTTAGCTTTTTATCCTAGTTTGCTTTGTTCTGCTTACCAAGTAAAAAAGTTCTTTTCTAATCCTAATTTCCAATGAGTTTATAACCACGAGTAGGTATAGAAAGTACTGAGTGAGTTTTCTCCTTTAATTCATTAATGTCATAAATTAATCAGTTTTCCTACATTTTCTGAGGCAAATTCAGTTTGTTCCTGCACATGTTATGCATATGTTAATATTTATTTCATAATTGTTAATCTTGAGTTCATAAAGCTTGACAAGGAATTTTATCATACTTTGCTGTCAAATTTGCTGAGAATTCACTTAAAAATGGAATTAACTTTTCCTTGAATATTTGATAGAAACTTCTGCTAAGCCCTAAGCAAGATATTAGTGGAAAGTCTTGCCTACTCAATCTTTAAAAGGTTATAATGATATTTAGTTATCTCTTGTTCAGTTAGGTGTTACACAGTTTGTATTTCTAAAATTTCATATGAAATTTCACATTTATATCAAAACATTATTCCTTAGTTTATTGATGTTTACAAACAGTGTAGAAAGCATAATCTTTTCCCTTTTCATTCTGCCTGTGGTTAATTTTTTCTTCTCCATCAATCTCATCTGCTTGTTTTTACTATTAATTCTTTTTTTTTAATTTTTTTTAATTAATTTTATTTCTTTCCGTATGTGTATGAATGTACTGTCTGCATGCAAGTTTGTGCACCCGTGTCGTGCAATGCCACGGAGGTCAGAAGAGGGTGTCGGATTCCCCTGGAACTGGAGTTCTCCTGGAATTGGAGTTTCAGAAGGTTCTCGGCCACCATGTGGGTGCTGGGGACCGAACCCAGGTCTTCTGTAAGAGTGGTCGGCGCTCTTAACCATTAGGCCATCTCTCCAGCCCCTTACTATTAATTTTTAAAAGGAGTTGTTTTCAAGTTCTTATGCTTCTTTTTCTTCTTACTTGGATGTACAGTGTTGTCTTTTTTTTTTTTTCTGTCCTTTACTCCTGTCTTTATTAGTTTTGTTCCTTATGTCTTCTTGATTTGTTTTCTTGCACTAATCTATTCTGATGGATGTATTCCAAATTCATATTTCACCTTTTTATTGTTCTAAAACAGGCATTTTTTGATACCTTACATGCCGCCTTAGCTTCAACCTGCAGGTTTTATTATGTGATATTTTTATCATTTGATAAAATGGGGGGGTGTTTGGTCTTTTTTGAGACAGGGTCTCCCTGTAGCCCCAGCTGTCCTGGAACTCACTCTGAAGACCAGGATGGCCTTGAACTCACAAAGATCCACCTGTCTCTGCCTCCCAAGTGCCAGGATTAAAGGCATGCACCACCATGCCCTGCTGATAAAAAGTTTATAATAACCATAATTGTGTTTTTCTGTTATGTTTAAGTTATTTGGGAGAGGTTTAGAGTTTCCATTTTCAAATATATGGAGATCTTCCAGCTTTTTGAAAACTAATCTCTAACTCATTCCCCTGTTAGTCTGAAAGCACCATGCACATATCTCTTCTTTTAAATTCACTGAAATTTGCATTCTAGTCTAGCATGTTGCCTTTGTGTTTATTTTCCCTGTGCTTGAAAAGATGGTATTTTGTGTTGTTTATAGAAATAACACATCTAGCCAGGCATGGTGGCACACACCTTTAATCCTAGCACTCAGGAAGCAGAGGCAGGCAGATCTTTGTGAGCTCAAGGCCAGCCTGGTCTACAGAGTGAGTTCCAGGAGAGCTGGGGCTACAGGGAGACCCTGTCTCGAAAAGACAAAAAAAAAAAAAAAAGAAAAAAGAAAGAACATATCTATGTCCATTAGGTGAGGTATCAGCATGTTTTTCAAACATTCTCCTTATTGACCTTTGTGGCCCATGCTTCAATTAAAGGAAACACCTCAAAATGTATCTAATATTGCCACATGTTTTATTTTCTTTATTGTCTGTCATTTTATGTATTTATGTTATTTTAACTTTTTATGTCTTTCTATGACTCTCAGTTACAGGATGTCTTTATCAGTGAGGTATGTTTCTTGGATGTAACAGATCGTTGAATCTAGTTTTTAATCTGACCAATTAGTATGCATCGTTTTTACTGTTTATGTGTGTGTGCTGTGTAAGTATATGTCACATGTGTGGAGGTGCCCACAAAGGCCAGAAGAGGGTGTCAGATCCCAGGGAGCTTGAGTTTCAGGCAACAGTGAGCCACCTGATGTGGGAGCTGGGAACTGAACTTGGGCCCTTTGGAATAACAGCAGCTGTATAACTGCTGAGCCATCTCTCCAGTCCCCAATATGCATCTCTTAATTGGTGGATTTAGTCCATTTGCTTTTAAGATTATTTTTGAGAGGCATCTGCAGTGCTTATGGTACTGCCGCTTGCTGTTCTAGTTTTTAAATTACTGGTAGTTCTTTTCTTTTTCCCCTATTAGGATTAGGAATTTTCTGGTTTGCTGAATTTAATATAGTGAATTCTTTCCCCACTATCCTGTGTTCATTTATTACTCTCATAAATGAGACTGTCTTCTTCTTCCTCTGTGTATAGTATTCCTTTAAATATTTTCTTCAGTGCTCTCTTGGTTGTCATGAACTGCCTTAATTTTTGCTTATCTTGAGATATTATTTCTCCATCTATTTCAAGAAGTAACTTTTCTGGGTATCACAATATTTGTTGACAGCTATTTGCTTTTAGCATTTGAAATATATTGTTTGTTTTCTTGGCCTGCTGAAATCATTCTTATGCCTCTCCCTTTGCATATGACTTGGTATTTTTCCCTTCTATTTTATAAACAAAAACGTCTATTAATTAAAAACATTTTCTTAGAGCTGGAGAGATGGTCTAGCAATTGAGAGCACCGACTGCTCTTGCAGAGGTCCCGGGTTCGATCTCCAGCACCCACATGGTGGCTGAGAACTATCTTTGACTCCAGTTCCAGGGAATCCACCACCCTCTTCTGACCTGCCTAGCATTGCACCACATGGGTGCACAAACCTACATGCAGACAGTACATTCATACACATAAAAAATAAATTAAATTTAAAATAAATTAAAAAATAAATAAACATTTTCTTAAATAGTAAGAATTCTGAAACATGAAAAACTATCTGTATATCTTAGGAAAAATATTTGAAAGTAAATGGACAGAATGTTAGCAGTCTTTATTAAAAAAAAACTGTTGACTACAAGTGTGAGTCCTTTGGAAATTATTAAAAATACATTTCATCAAAACTAAAGAATGATCTCCACGGAATACTCAATAAAAATCCAAAGTAGTTGAGGTTTTGTGTGTTCCTTTTAAATACTCCTTTCATACACTACAAAGCATAGTGATTTGATTTCTTTATTTTTTTATTTATTTTTTATGTGTGGTTTGTGCACCCGTGTCATGCAATGCCGTGGAGGTCAGAAGAGGGTGTCAGATTCTCCAGGAACTGGAGTTAAAGACGGTTCTCAGCTGCCATGTGGGTGCTGGGGATCGAACCTGGGTCCTTTGAAAGAGCTGTCGGTGCTTTTAACCACTAGGCCATCTCTCCAGCCCAGTGATTTGATTTCTTTAATTCCTACATGATATTGATATTGAAAATGGCAATCCCCTGCATCACTGAATCCCCCTCTTCTGGAGGACAGGTTCTAACAGAAGACTCTGAAGACTTTGATCTCCACATGTACTGCTTTAAGAACAAAGTCCAGAATAAACCCTACATCCTACAGGAACACATGGAGACTAAACAACACTCTCCTGAATAATGAGTGGGTCAAGGAAGAAATAAAGAAAGAAATAAAAACATTCTTGGAACTGAATGACAATGATAAAACAACACAGCAAAATCTATGGGACACTTTAAAAGCAGTCCTAAGAGGGAAGTTTATAGCTCTAAGTGCCTACATTAAAAAAACAGAAAGAACACAAGTGAATGACCTAACACTGCAGCTAAAAATACTTGAGAAACAACAACAAATGAACCCTAAACGGAGCAGACAAGAAGAAATAACAAAAATCAGAGCAGAGATCAATGAAATAGAAACAAAGAAAACCATACAAAAAATCAATGAATCCAAAAGCTGGTTCTTTGAGAGAATAAACAAGATAGACAGACCTCTAGCCCAGTTAACCAAAAGAAAGAGGGAACAACTCCAAATCAATAGAATCTGTGATGAAAGGGGAAATATCACAACAGACAATGAAAAGATCCAGACAATCATACGGGACTACTTCAAAAACTTATATTCTACTAAGTTTGAAAACCTAGAAGAAATGGATGAATATCTGAAATCCTGGGAATCACCAAAGCTCAACCAAGAAGAGAT
>VZQC01013493.1:0-91235 GCA_009823505.1 Rhizomys pruinosus
ACCAGGCTGGCCTTGAACTCACAGAGATCTGCCTGCCTCTGCCTCCCAAGCGCTTGGATTAAAGGCGTGCACCACGATGCTCTGCTTAAAGCCAGTTCTTAGCTGCCATGTGGGTGTTGGGAATTGAAACCTGAGTCTTCTGCAAGAGCAGTCAGCATTCCTAACCACTGAGCCATCTCTCCAGCACCCTGAGAGTGGTTTTTAATTTGCATTTCCTTAATTATTAATGATATTGAACACTTTTTGTTTCTCAGCCATCTTTACTTCCTCAGTGGTGAAGTCTCTGCTCAGCTCTTTACTCCATCTTTTGAGTAGGTCATTTATTTTCTTACTTCTTTGTTTTTTGAGTAGTCTATATATTCTTTTTTTTTCAATAAAAATATTTTAATGATAAAAGAAAAAGACAGACAACTCCACAATGCACTTGATGGGAAACATGGCATTCTAACTTTTCTAGGCACAAAGTTCCCTAAGTTTCAAACAAGCTTAATTCATTCATTAATTTAATTTCATTAATTCAAGCTTTATTCATTACCACTAGTCCAAGTTAGACCAGCTCACAAGTGGGCAGCAGGAATCTTACTTATTGCATAGCTCTTAGGATAAATGTGCTTATGACTCAGTAGTCACGTGGATATCATACATATACGAGTCCCAAAACACTATTTGGTGAAATGTCTTGCATTCCTTCATGATTTCTTCAATCTTTTTTTTTCAGTAGACAAATGATTTTCTCAAAAATCTGAATCTTTTAAGCACAGCTCATCTCCTGGTAAAAGATGGACTGAGCCATCAGCAGTTAAATATATGATGGGCAGCCATTTCTCAGCCACTTCTAACCCACAATCCAAACAGAATCTGTGCAGGGCAGAGAGAGAGAGAGACAAAGTTTCCAAATCTTCTGATTTCATAGAACGGTGGTGGTGCCAACCAAATTTCTTTCAACATGAAACTTTCACTTGCCTCTGATGGAGATGACCACTTGTAGCTCACCACCTCTGCCAGGCCGGGCTCTACGGCTCGTGCAGGCAGCACAGGAGGAAGGAGGTGTCCTACTGGCTCCTGGTGCACCCAAAGGGCATGAGACATCTGGACCAGTTGTGCAGTGCCCAGATGTTGGGGGTGCAGTCCAGTTGCACGCACAGCTGCAGGAAATTGGTGAGGGTCATTGTGCGAGTGCCAGCTAGCCAGGCCAGGGGGGGCAGGAGGGCACATGCAGGATCAAGGGGACTGGGCCCTGAGTCCAGGGGCAACAGCAGCAGCATGCCTGCCTAGTCTATATATTCTTGATGTTAATGCTCTGTCAGATGTGTCACTGGTGAAGATTTCCTCCCACTCTGTTGGTTTTCTCTTCACTTCCTTGATTGTTTCTTTTGCTGTACAGAAGCTTTTGAGTTTGATGAGGTCCCATTTGTCAACTCTTGACCTTATTTCCTGTGCAGCTGCTGTCTGATTTAGAATGCCTTTTCCTACGCCTATCTCTTGTAGGTTGTAGCCAACTTTTTCTTCTATCACCTCAGGGTTTCAGGTTTCACATTGAGATCTTTGATCCACTTGGAATTGGTTTTTGTACAGGATGAGAGGTAGGGGTTTAATTTTGTTCTTCTACAAATGGGTAACCAGTTTTGCCAGCACCATTTGCTGAAGATGCTGTTCTTCCTCCATTGAGGTGTTTTTGACCCTTTGTCAGTTATATAGTAATTAAAATAGCAAATTCATTCAACTTACCCTCTTGGAGGTTTAACAACCATACTTAAAGCTCCAATATTATTTGGCAAGAGGGATTTGACAATCTTTTGGCCCTTTCCATCTAAGATTGATGTAAGTCCTAGGGTCCTCCTGCATGGGCACCTCTCTACATGTCCTATGGCAGTTGCCAATCATCCTGGGCCAGGGAGGTCTTGGAGATTCACTTAAGAGGACTGCTTCCAGCCAGTGTCCAGTCAAGGGAGGAAAGTCAATAAAGAGGAGAAACTCCTCACACTTCAAAGGGAAGCTCTGGTCAAGCAAAACCTGACTTTGTTTTCACATAGATGGAACTGGTAAAAAGAGCCAGGTGCAAGGCCTGAGTGACCCCTAAGGACCAGAAACTCAACTGACCTTAACACCCAAACTGATTTAATTTATCTCAGCTAATTGTGTGGTTTTAAATACCCCAATAGGAAACTATAATCAAAAGAAAAAAATAATATACCTTACCTTATTACCAGAGAGATAGGTGAGAGACCTACTGTGCCATGCTAGAAAATATCTCAAAGATAGATGACAGATTTACTCTGCTATGCTTGAAAATACCACCTTTTATATTCTCATGGTTATGCTAGCTCTCATTCTGGAGTCCTATATACATCACCTTTTATACTCCATGGTTATGTTGGCTCTCATTCTGGAGCCTTGTGTGTACCACCTTTTATATTCTCATGGTTATGCTGGCCCTCATTCTGGAACCTTGTGTGTACCACCTTTTATATTCTCATATTTATGCTGGCTCTCATTCTGGAGTCCTATATACATCACCTTTTATACTCCATGGTTATGTTGGCTCTCATTCTGGAGCCTTGTGTGTACCACCTTTTATATTCTCATGGTTATGCTGGCCCTCATTCTGGAACCTTGTGTGTACCACCTTTTATATTCTCATATTTATGCTGGCTCTCATTCTGGAGTCCTGTATGCATCACCTTTTATACTCCATGGTTATGTTGGCTCTCATTCTGGAGCCTTGTGTGTACCACCTTTTATATTCTCATGGTTATGCTGGCCCTCATTCTGGAACCTTGTGTGTACCACCTTTTATATTCTCATATTTATGCTGGCTCTCATTCTGGAGTCCTGTATGCATCACCTTTTATACTCCATGGTTATGTTGGCTCTCATTCTGGAGCCTTGTGTGTACCACCTTTTATATTCTCATGGTTATGCTGGCCCTCATTCTGGAACCTTGTGTGTACCACCTTTTATATTCTCATATTTATGCTGGCTCTCATTCTGGAGTCCTGTATGCATCACCTTTTATACTCCATGGTTATGTTGGCTCTCATTCTGGAGCCTTGTGTGTACCACCTTTTATATTCTCATGGTTATGCTGGCCCTCATTCTGGAACCTTGTGTGTACCACCTTTTATATTCTCATGTTTATGCTGGCTCTCATTCTGGAGTCCTGTATGCATCACCTTTTATACTCTCATGGTTATGTTGGCTCTCATTCTGGAGCCTTGTGTGTACCACCTTTTATATTCTCATGGTTATGCTGGCCCTCATTCTGGAGCCCTGTGTACTAAAACTTTTTTCCCAATTTCTCAGAATAGAGTACAGGTCCTCTCTTCCTCTGGAGACTCTAGACAGGGACTCTCCAATCACTAATGCACCCAGTAGGCTCCCTGTTGGTACTATAAAGTCCATGCACTGGTATTCTCATATAAGACTTAACCAGCTTGTCTTTTCAGTTGTGGAGAAACTGTCCACTAACTACTATCTGTACTGGACCCAAAACACCAGGCAACCAGAGAAGCCAAGATGGGAGACAAAATTCTCACCCTCCAGCCTGACATCCATTGCCCTGAGACTTTGCCCCCCCGACCTCTGAAGCAGATACAAAAGAGAGAATAATGCCCCATTCCCTTATCATAACCAAAAGGCTGGAATGTTAGGTCTGAGTTTCCCAGAATTCCAAGGGACACACAGATATCCACTTCCTCCAGAGGCTGTCAATCTTATGACCTCTTCCCCTTTACCTGAGATCCCTCCCAGGGCCTATAAAGGAGTGTACCTCAGTCACCATCTTGTTTGCTGGTTGGTAGGTTCCTCATGACCTCAGCTGCCATGTCCTGGCAATTCCTGAAGTAAATATGTTCCTGGATCAACTAAGCCTCATGTGCCTGTCTTTTATCAGAGGGTTGCGCCATTACAGATCTAACACACATGCCATATCATAATCAAAATGCTAGATGCTTAAAACAAAGACAGAATACTGAAAGCCACAAGACAAAAACAAGTTACACATAAAGGAAAACCCATCAGAATTACAGCTGATTTTTCAATCCAAACGATGAAAGCCAGAAGAGTTGGACAAAGTATTCCCAGTACTAAATGTCTACAGATGCCAACCCAGTTTACTCAACCCAGAAAAAAATGTCAATTATCATTGAGGAGGAAGGAAAATCTTCCATGACATAAACAAGATTAAAGAATACATGTCCAGAAAACCAACACTCCAGAAAATACTTGAAGCAATTCAAAGGACAGAGGAAAGGAGTAGCTATCTTCAAGTGGCAAGAGAGTAAGTAATGAAGGTATAAACCCATAAATACAAACATAGATAAAAAATGCAAACAGAAAATAAACTGAAGGGAATCAATATACATCTCTCAATATTAACCCTACATATTAATGGTCTGAACTCCTCAATCAAGAGACACAGACTGGGAGAATTGATTAAGAAACTGAATCCATCTTTCTGTTGTCTATAAGAAACACACCTCACCTTCAAGGACAGGCATCATCTTAAGGTGAAAGGATGGAAAAAAAATATTCCAAGCAAATGATAACAAAAAGCAACTAGGAGTTACTATTTTAATATCAAACAAAATAGATTTCAAAGTAAAACTAATCAGAAGAGATGATGCAGGCCACTACATCCTTATCAAAGAATCAATCAACCGTGAATATCCCACAATCATAAATATATATGCACCAAACTTCAGTGCACTGAACTTCATAAACACAATCCTGCAGGACTACAAGGCACAGATTAATCCTAGCACACTAATAGTGGGAGATGTCAATACCCCCCTGAGCCCATTGGACAGGTTAAATGGACAAAGAATAAACAGAGAGACATCTGAACTAAACAATACAATACACCAAAAGAACCTAACAGTCATGAACTTTCCACCCAAATACCAAAGAATACACTTTCTACTCCTCACCCCAAGGAACATTCTTTAAAATCAACTTTATACTGGGACACAGAGCAAACCTCAGCAAATACAAAAATATTGAAATAATTTCATGCATCCTATCAGACCACAGTGCAATCAAGCTTAATATCAACACCAGAAAGAACCCTACTAGCTCCAAGAACACATGGAGATTAAACAACACACTACTGAATAACAAATGGGTCAAGGAGAAATAATGAAATAAAAGCATTCCTGGCACTAAATAAAAGAGATGATATAACACAGCAAAACCTACGGGACACCTTAAAAGCAGTCCTGAGAGGGAAATTCATAGCCCTAAGTACCTAAATTAAGAAAACAAAAAAGCAAAAATGACATAAGACTGCAAATAAAAACACTTAAAAAAAAAATTGTGAAAGAAAAGTTCCCTGAAAAATCCTGCATCTTGGACTGAACTTCCTGCAAGGATCTCCAACTATTTAGGAAGTCAATGTCTATGGAGATTTTAGAATGTTGCAGATCCAGAGGCTATATACAATCTCTCTCTTTTTTTAATAAAATATTTTTATTGGTATTTTGTGTGTTTCATACATCATTTCTCAGTCCAATTTAGACATATTCCCTTTTCCATGCCCCCAACCCCACCCAGTTCATGCATTCTGCCATACCTGGATGCCATATATACATACTTGCATCTTTTTCTCAGTCTTTTAAAAGTTTTTCTCTGCAGAGGTTTTACTGTTTTGAGCAGAAGTTCACCGTTTCAGTCAGTTCTTTGATCCAGTCCTTTTATCATTGTTGTTCCCTCCAATTTGTATTGCTCCAAAGTATGCTTATATATACCTCACATATATACCAAAATTATGACCTCTGAAAATAAACTGTATGCTAATTCCAAAATATGTTTAGGAGTTCACGTTTTCCCCTTTAATTTATATTACTCTAAAATATGAATACATTCCCTCCACACATATACCACAATTACAAAATCTTGAAAATAAGTGGTCAGTTAATTCTAGAGCTCATTAAGGGATTCAGATTATAACAGCATAGTTGCCTTCAGATAAGAAATATAACATTAACTTCGCTCTGCTTGCCTTTCAACTAGGGATTTGGTGCTAGCATCCACAGATAAGGGATCCCATTCATTGTTTGTTTTTCTGGGACTGTGTTACTTCACTTACATAATGGCTTCAAGCTCCATCCATTGACCTGCAAAGTCGATGGTGTCATCTTTCTTTACTGCTGCATAGAATTCCATTGTGTAGATGTACCACATTTTCTCTATCCACTTGTCAGTTGAGGGGCACTTGGGTTGCTTAACATCTCTTTACTATTGTGAACAGAGCTTCAATAAACATAGATGTGCATGTATCTCTTCAATAGAAGGAGTTTTGTGAGTATATACCCAGGAGTAGTATGACTGGGAAAGGTGGTAGCTCATTTTCAGTTACTTGAGAGTTTTCCGCACTGCTTTCCATAGGGGTTCCACAAGTTTGCATTCCCACCATCAATGGATTAGTGTTCCTCTTTCCCCACAACCTCTCCAGCATTTGGTATCCTTTGTTTTCTGGATCATAGCTAGTTTTACTGGAGTAAGATGAAATCTTAAGGTGGTTTTAATTTGCATTTCCTTAATTATTAGCGATGTTGAACACATTTTAAGATGTTTCTCAGCCATCTTCTTCATTTGTGAAGTCTCTGTTCAGCTCTTTACTCCATCTTTTGAGTAGATCATTTGTTTACTCCCTCCTGAGTAGTTTATACACTCTGTAAGTTAATGCTCTACCAGTTATATCAGTAGTGAAGGTTTTCTCCTACTCTGGGTTTTCTCTTCACTTCTTTGATTATTTCTTTTGCTGTGCCGAAGCTCTTGAGTTTAATAAGTACCATTTGTCAATTGTTGACCTTATTTTTTGTGCAGCTGCTGTCTGATTTAGAATGTCTTTTCCTATGCCTATGTCTTGTGGTTACTACCAACATTTTCTTCTATCATTTTCAGAGTTTCAGGTTTCAAATTGAGGTCTTTGATCCATTTGGAATTGATTTTTGTACATGGCGAGAGATAGAGGTTTAAGTTTTATTCTTCTACAAGTTGTGATCCAGTTATCCAACACCATTTGCTGAAGATGCTGTCTTTCTTCCATTGAGTCTTCTTGGCCCCTTTGTTGAATATGAGGTGGCTGAAATTGGATGTGCTCAGGTTCGGATCCTCAATTTTGTTCCATTGATCTACAGGCCTGTTTTTTGTGCCAATACCAGGCTGTTTTTATGACTATAGCCCCATAATATAGTTTGAAATCTGGTATGCCTATCCCCCGTGTATTGCTCTTTTTGCTCAGGGTTGCTTTGGCTATCTGGAGTCTTTTGTTTCTCCATATGAACCTTAGGATATTTTTTCTAGGTCTGCGAAGAAGCTCGTGGGGAGTCTATTTGGGATTGCATTGAAGCTGTATATTACTTTGGGTAGGATGGTCATTTTTACTCTATTGAGTCTTCTTTTTTTTCTGGTCTTTTCGAGACAGGGTCTCCCTGTAGCTCTGGCTGTCCTGGAACTCACTCTGTAGATCAGGCTGGCCTTGAACTCACAGAGATCCGCATGCCTCTGCCTCCCAAGTGCTAGGATTAAAGGTGTGCGCCACCACGCCCGGCTCTATTGAGTCTTCTAATCTATGAGCATGGGATGTTTTTCCATCTTTTAGTATCTTTCTCAATCTCCGTCTTGAGGGCTTTAAAATTTTCTTTGTAGAGATTTTTGATTTGTTTGGTCAGATTTGTTCCTATATAATTTATTTTTTGAGGCTATTGTGAATGGGAAAGTCTGCTTGTATTCCTCCAATTGCTTGTTATTGGCATAAAGAAAGGCTGATTTTTCTAAATTAATTTTGTATCCTTCCCCTGTACTGAAGCTGTTGATGGTTTCTAGAAGTTTTCTGGTGGAGTTTTTGGTGTTCCTTAGGTAAACTATCATGTCATCTGCAAAAAAGGATAGTTTGACTTCCTCTTTTCCAATTAGTACTCCTCTAATTTCCTTTTCTTGACTTATCACTCTTGCGAGCATTTCAAGCATTATATTGAAAGGGAGTGGGGATGGGGGCAGCTTTGCCAGGTTCCTGACTTTAAGGGGAATGCATCTAGTTTTTCCCCATTTAGGATAATCCTGGCTGTGGGTTTATTGTATATGGCTTTAATTGTGTTGAAGAATGTTCTCTCCTATCCAATTCGCTCCAGGACTTTAAACATGAAGGAAGGCTGAATTTTGTTGAAGGCCTTTTCTGCATTGATTGAGATGACCATGTGGTTTTTGTCTTTTAGTCCATTTATGTGTTTTATGAGGTTTATTGATTTATGTATGCATCTCTGGTATGAATCCAGCTTGGTCATGGTGGATGATCTTTTTGATATGTGCCTGTCCGTGGTGTGCAAGTATTTTGTTGAGAATTTTTGTATCTATGTTCATTAGTGAAATGGGTCTATAGTTTTCTTTTTTGGTTGTATCGTTGCCCGGTTTTGGTATTAGAGTGATGTTGGCTTCATAGAAGGAATTTGGGATAGTTCCTTCTGTTTCTATCCTCTTGAATATTTTGAGTAGTAGTGGCTGTAGGTCTTCTTTAAATGTCTTATAGAATTCACTATGGAGCTGGAGAGATGGCTCAGCAGTTAAGAGCATGGAATGCTCTTGCAGAGGATCCAGATTCGATTCCCAGAACCCATATGGCAGTTAAGAACTGTCTTTAAGCCAGGTGTGGTGGCACACGCTTTTAATCACAGCACTCAGGAGGTAGAGGCATGTGGGTCTCTGTGAGTTCAAGGCCAACCTAGTCTACATAGTGAGCTCCAGGCCAGCTGGGACTAAAAGGAGAAGCTTTCTCAAAAGAAAGAAAGAAAGAAAGAAAGAAAGAAAGAAAGAAAGAAAGAAAGAAAGAAAGAAAGAAAGAAAGAAAAACAAACAAAGAAAGAATTCATCTGGACCTGTGCTTTTTTTAGTTGGGTTTTTTTTTTCTTTACAGTTTCAATTTCCTTCTTTATTATGGTTCTATTTAAGCTGTCAATCTCTTCACGGTTAAGTCTTGGTGGATTCTATGATGGCAGGTATTCATCCATTTCTCTTAAGTTTTCAAATTTAGTAGAGGTTTTTGAAGTATTCCATAAGATTGAATCTTTTCACTATCTGCTGTGATGGTTCCCTTTTCATCTCCGATTTGGTTTATTTAGAGATGCTCTTCCCTTCCTTTAGTCAGTTGGGCTAGAGGTCTGTCTATCTTGTTTATTCTTTCAAAGAACCAGCTCTTAGATTCATTGATTTTTTTGTATTGTTTTCTTTGTTTCTATTTCATTGATTTCTGCTCTGATTTTGTTATTTCTTCCTGTCTGCTGGGTTTAGGATTCATTTGTTGTTGTCTCTCAAGTGTTTTTAGTTGCAGTGTTAAGTCATTTATTTGTGCTCTTTCTGTTTTCTTTTTTTTTCTCTCTAAGAAAGATTCTAAGACTTTATTGTAATAGTAACCGTGAAGCTGTTGAATAAAATTGAATTTCACTGGCAAATGTAAGATGTAAATTTAACAAATGTACTAATAATATTGCTAAGCATCTATAATGTATGAGGCACTATAGTTCTTAAATTATTAGTCACTGGTATGCACCAAAGACAGAACAAAATTCAGAAATGAACATTTTGTTTAGAATTATAACTGACAATGTAAGCGTGACAATATACCTGGGTGTTTTCTTTCTGTTTTCTTAATGTAGGCACTTAGGGCTATGAATTTCCCTCTCAGTACTGCTTTGAAGGTGTCCCATAAGTTTTGCTGTGTTGTACCATCCCTTTCATTTAGTGCCAGGAATGCTTTTATTTCTTTCTTCATTTCTCCTTTGATCCATTTGTTATTCAGTGGTGTGGTGTTTAGCCTCCATGTGTTCTTGTAGCTAGTGGGGCTCTTTCTAGTATTGATATTAAGCTTTTTTGCACTGTGCTCTGATAAGATGCATGACATTATTTCAATTTTTTTTTGTATTTTCCGAGGTTTGCTCTCTGTCCCAGTATATGATCGATTTTGGAAAATGTTCCATGGGGTCCTGAGTAGAAAGTATATTCTTTGGTGTTTGGGTGGAATGTTTGGTAGATGTCTATTAGGCCAATTTGGCAAATCATATTGTTCAGTTCAGATGTCTCTCTGTTTATTCTTTGTCCAGTTGACCTGTCCAATGAGCTCAGTGGGTTTGGTTAATCCTGGGTGTCAACTTGACTGGACTAAGGGCAAATAAGAGAAAAGGGTCTTCTGATTGGACCACATCAACCCGTAGGCCCACCCCAAATGTGGGCGTTACCATTCTGCTGGCAGGCAGTTATTAAGGCCATGGCAGACAGAGAGGAGCTGGTCCCTTTTTTTTCTCCTGCGGCTTGCCTCTCTCATCTGGTGAGTTTGTCTTGCTGCTGTGATCAACCCTTCGGGTCCCAGCATGTACTGAGACTGGTAGTCTCCTGGACCCATTGAGCCTTCAGCAATGGATTGGGACTACTGAGACATCCAGCCTTGCAGAATGAGCAGTTCCCTGGATTCTCATCTCAGCTTTCCAGTGTGGCAGCTACTGTTGGAATCCTTGAACTCTTGTCACGTGAGCAAATCAATAAATTGTATATATCTATATATATTCATCCTGTTGCTTCTGTTTCTTTAGAGAACCTTGACTAATGCAGTGGGGTATTGAAGTCTCCCACTATCAGTGTCCTGGGATTGATCTGTTTCTTGAAGTCCTTCAGGATTGTGTTTATGAAGTTTGGTGCTCCAGTGTTTAGTGCATATATATTTATGATTGTAAGATCATCATTTGATAAGGATATAATGACCCTCTTCATCTCTTCTGATTAGTTTTACTTTGAAATCTATTTTGTCTGATATGAAAATAGCAACTCTTGTTTGCTTTTTGGTGCCATTTGCTTGAAATATTTTTCCCACCCTTTCACCTTAAGATGGTGTCTGTCCTTGAAGGTGAGGTGTGTTTCTTGTAGACAACAGAAAGATGGATTCAGTTTCTTAATCTGATCTCCCAGTCTATGTCTCTTGATTGGGGAGTTTAGACCAATAATATTTAGGGTTAATATGAGAAATGTATATTGCTTCCCTTCAGTTTATTTTCTGTTTGCATTGTTGGTCTGTTTGTATTTCTGGGTTTTTACCTTCATCAATTACTCTCTCTTGCCAAGGGTCACATCTCACAATGAGCACAGGAAGCAAGGAGAAAGCGAGGGACTGGCGACCGCAAGGCTGTTAAACTCACTAACCTGCCCTCAATAATGTACTTCTCCAGCAACCACATCTTTAAGACCTCCAAGAACAGTGCCACCAACTGGAGACAAAATGTCAGATACTTAAAGCCTATGGGGGGACACTCTCATTCAAACACCACATTCCACTCCCTGGCCCCCATAGGCCATATAAAATCAAAATGCATTTAGTTCAACTTAAAGTCCCCCATAGTCTTTACCAGTCCTAATCTATTCAAAAGCTATGTCCAAAATTCTTCTGAGACACAGGACACTATGTTAACTGTAAGCTCCTGTAAAATCAAAGGCAAATTACATACTCCCAAAATACAAGAACTGAATACACATTCCCATTCCAAAAGGGAGGATAGAAGCATAGTGAGGAAATACTAGGACCAAAATAAGACTGAAAAAACAGCAGGGCAAACACCAAGTCCAGTAACTCCACTGCAACTTTCTGGAATGACTTCCAAAGGCTGAGATGCTCAGCTCTTCCAGCTTTGCTTGAACATACATCTTTTCTTAGGCTTGGTACCACTCCCTGTATGAAGCTTCTCCTTGCAATATCTCACAGCTCTGGCATCTCAGAATGTCTTCTTGGGTCTCCACTGCAACCAGGCTCACATTCACAGCTTCACAAATGGCCATAGGCCTTCTTTATTCAGGGACACCCCGTGCTCTCTGCCTGGCCTCTGTGGCTCTCTTGAAACCGTGGAGGAAGAAATGATGACCCCTTCACTCTTGCAAACTTCATGCCTCTAAAGCCAGCACCACGTGAATGAAATTGCTGAGTTTGGCTGCAGGTTTGGGATGGACTCTCTCCTACTTTAACCATTTGCCCATTTTCTCTGCCTGGACTTCTTGGAGTAGAAAACACTTTCAGTATTTTCCTTTCAAAAATTGGGGCTTAGCTGGGTGTGGTCTTGCCCTGGGGTACTGATTCTGTTGTTTACTTGTAATCTGAGGCCTCTCCTTATCACTTTAATCTCACCTCTCCCATTGTTTACTTGTAAATACTAGGCCTCTCCTTAATCACTTTAGTCTCCTTATCAAAAGGAAACTCTCTTCACATGCCTTGGCACCACCTTTATCTTCCTAGTGCAGTTTTCAGATCCAAACTGTACATTCTGCATTTCTTTCTGCCCCATCTGCTCTTCTCACTGTAGATCTGCACAATATTCACCATAAATAGCCACACCACCATTTCTACATTAGATGTCTGAAATATTCTCTCCAAAGACATTAGTCCATTGCTTTTCAATTAGCTCAGGCAAGCATTTGGGTCTGTGGGCAAAACTGCTGCCGACTATCAAATATCCCAGTTGCTGCCTAAGTCTTTATTTTCCTCTGGAACTACATTTTTTGCAGCAAGTTTTCTTCCAGGCTTCTACTAGAATCCGTTAAGCTCTGCTTTACAGTATCAACAGCTTTTCTAGCCCAAAGTTCCAAAGTCTCCACATTTCTCCAAACATCCACATGGTCAGGTTCTTCACAGCCAACACCCCACTATCAGTACCTAATAATTGTATTAGTCACTTTTCTGTTCTGTATAAAACCACCATGAGCAAGGGAACTTATAAAGGAAGAGTTTATTTGAGCTTAGTCCATTGTGGTGGGAAACATGGTGGCTGGGGCTGGGCAGCAAGCTGAGGTCACATCTCCCAATGAGCACAAGAAAGCAGGAGAGCAAGAGGATGGAGGCCGCAAAGCTTGTTAAAATCTCACTAAGCCTGCCCAGAATAACGTACTTCCTCCAGCACAGCCACACCTTCTAAGACCTCCAAGAACAGTGCCATCAACTGGAGACAAAATGTCTGAATACTTAAAGCCTATGGGGGGACACTCTCATTCAAACCACCACAGATAGCATCAGAGACCTATAGTAGAATTCCCTCCACTTTGCTTTGACATGGCTACTGAAGGTACCCACCCATGAATGTGACAGTAGTCAAAATTTATGACTTTTCTTTTTTTCTATTACTATAAAAAGTCCCAAATCTGTTATGACATTGGAACATGGCATGACATGGAACAGGGAAAACCTAAATCCCTGCTCTAAGGCCATGGTCACTCACATTTGAGTCATGAATAAACCATTTCTTTTATTCATTTGAGATGAAGCTGTTCTTGGTGCCCAATGTCAGTTCCCCTAAAGAAGGATCTACTTTTCACTTAAGGAATCAACTGGATTATTGTCAGGTACCAGCCACAACTCCTTTGTAACTTACCATTTGGTATTGTCTCCTGAAGTGGCAATTGGTGCCACTTTCTCAGGGTCTGGACCGTCTTGTATTAGTTGAGCTCCATTGTTTTGTTCTGAACTGTTTTACATGATCCTGTTTTTTAAATATATTTATTTGCTTAATTGTTTGCTTTCTTTTTTCTTTCTTTAATATACTTTAGAACAGAAATTGTTTGCTTTCAAAGTGTTTGTTTTAAGAGTACATTTTTGTTTGCTGAGAATAATTTCTTGCTTGCTTGCTTTTCTTTCCTTTTTTTTTTTTTTCCATCTTATTGAGTTAGCGCCTCCCTGTAGCCCCAGCTGGCCTGGAACTTGCTATGTATTCTATGCTGTTAGGTTCATGTTGACAGGAATCAGGACTCCAATGAAATGGAAGTCGGGTTTATTTTAGACATGGTGGCTGGCCTGCCTATGTCAGAATTAGGATGACCAATATTAGAATGTCCCCAAACTGGCAGTTTTATACCCAAGCACACAAGCAAGTGAGTTTATAAAGAAGTGGGGGCAAGGAGATGAGGGATATGGCATTGGTGGGTCTGTGGCTGGTAGCAGAAGGAGCATCTCGAGGGAACCTGGGACCTGTGGCTGGGACTGGTAGGAGCATCTCAAAAGAGAATGAGGCCTGGTTCTGGTCTCTGGTGAGGCATGATTGCCGGATGTTGCAGCATCTTATCTCAGATTACAGGAGCACAGCCCAGGGTAATTATTTCTCAGAACTTCTGCCTCAGTTGTGGGGAGCTGGCATGAGTAAGGCCATGGTGAATTCTGATTAACCTTTGATATTTCAGCAAGCTCTTGGCATGCATGGGTTAATACTGTACAAGCAGGTATGATGTGCACTGTTTTGAAGTAGGATTTGTTTTGAGGGAATGTCCTTGCAAGGTTAGGCAATAGTCTATGAGGCTGTCCTTGGAATGTAAACACAGTTTAACTGTACCTTTACCCCTTGTGAAATTTGCAGGAGTCTTTTTTTTATCTTGCTTGTATAAAAAGTCCTTAGAAATTAAATTTCACTGATCACCTCTCCCAGCTCTATCCCTTTGGTGTGTGTGTGTGTGTGTGTGTGTGTGTGTGTGTGTGTGTATTTTTTCTCAATTCCCACTCCCCCATTCAGGTTTTGTTCGACTGTTGGCGGCTGGCTCCAGCACTCAGTTGGCTTCCTGGAATTCCTGATTTAGGGAGACTATAACCTTACATATGCTAGCCTAGATTTCACAGAGATCCCTTGCCTCTGCCTCCCAAGTGCTGGGATTAAAGTGTGTGCCACCATGCCTGGCATCAAGTAGTTGTTGTCTTTTGGTTTTGTTTGTTTGTTTGTTTTGCTGTTGTTGTTTTTCTGTGAGTCTATTACCTTCATATATGAAAGTACACTCGTAGGGCATGGTGGCACACGCCTTTAATCCTAGCACTTGGGAGGCAGAGGCAGGTGGAGCTCTGTGAGGTCAAGGCCAGCCTGGTGTACAGGGTGAGTTTCAAGACAGCTGGGGCTACAGGGAGACCCTGTCTCAAAAAGACAAAAAAAAAAAAAAGTACACTCATCTACATGTACATGTCATGCAATATGCAATGACCACTAAGACCAGAAGATGGCGCCAGATACACTGACTCTGAAGTTATAAATGGTGGTTACCCTCCACGTAGGAATCAAATCTTCAGATCTTCTGCAAGAGTAACCAGAGCTCTTGACCCCTGAGACATCTCACAGCCTCAAGAAGCCTTTTATTTGTAATTGGTTTGTTTTCACTCATTGTGTTCTAGACTTTTTGAAAGCATTTTGGATTTTGTTTCACCTGTGCTGGCTTGGATTGTTTTTGATGTTTTCACTGGGTTAGCCAAAATCTAAATTTGCATTTTCTGTGGCTTCTTCTGTTTGTTTTAACCTTGCTGTCTTTTAACTTGGGAATATTATGAACACCTGATAAGAAAGATGCTGAAGATAGGATGCGCTTGCTCCTCCCCGTGTAACAGTGTGGAGGTGTCATGGAGAAGTCCATATTACATGCAAAAACTGTATAGGGAAATTCAACAAACATATGCTGTTCCTGGGTGAGAAATAACTTTATTTGCTCAGCCAGGAATACACACATAATGGCTTGATCTCCCAATGTCTTGATTTCTCTAATGTTTTTATAAATGTGCAGGATAACCCCTAGACACCCAGTGGGAAGAGATGGTTTCAGGTTGAAAGTCCATCCCAAAAGCGACACATACACGGATCCAAAATAAATATTTCCCATCTGACATGGAAAGCCTCATGAGTTTTCACGGGAAAGAAAAAAGTGGGAAACAGTTTTGCAAAACAGGAGAAAGTTATTAAAGATAAATCAATATCTGGCACTTAAGCTAGTGTTATGTGTGATAAATATGGACTTTCAACCTGCACGTATTTGGAAAAATCAGGAGACCCCTCCAAAGGTAGCTTGCTTTTATAAATTCTGCAATGAGGATCCTTTGATGCTTCAAAATTTGTGTCTTTACTCACAAAATTAGAAGTTCTAGGCAATAGAGCAGAAGATGATGAATGGCAGCCTATTTCAGTTGGAATTTAGAAACATCTAAAAAAGGAAATGATAAAATTTCTGAAAGGAAATTAAGAAGAGACTTTTAGAAACAGCAGGAGATTGGGGCTGGAGAGATAGCCTAGCGGTTGAGAGCACTGACTGCTCTTGCAGAGGACCCGGGTTCGATCCCCAGCACCCACATGGCGGCTAAGAACCATCTGTAACTCAAGTTCCAAGGGAATCCGAGACCCTCTTCTGACCTCTGCAGCATTGCACGACACGGGTGCACAGACCTACATGCAGACAGTACATTCATACACATACAAAAATAAATAAAATTAAAAAAAAATTAAAAAATAAAAAGCAGGAGATTTTTAAAAATTTTTTAATTTATTTCTGTATGTGTAGGAATGTACTGTCTGCATGCAGGTCTGTGCACCCGTGTCGTGCAATGCCGCGGAGGTCAGAAGAGGGTCTCGGATTCCCCTGGAACTGGAGCTCTCCTGGAATTGGAGTTTCAGACAGTTCTCGGCCGCCATGTGGGTGCTGGGGATCGAACCCGGGTCCTCTGTAAGAGCAGTTGGCGCTCTTAACTGCACAAAATTGTAGGAACTGTGTGGAATCCAAAGATGAAAGCTGAGGAACTTTTCCCAACCCTCTGCTCCCTCCTCTGTTTCTCTAGCTTTGCCTCCTCCAACAGGAGTTCTTCACCCTCCTCCTCAATCACTCTCCCTTCCTATTTTCTGGATAGTGATGGAGAAATATTACCTAGAATTTCCTGAGGGGACAGTACCAATTCCCAAAGGAATTATAGCAAAACTCAAGAGGTACAAGAGTCCATGTCAGGGGAGAAAATGTTCTGGTTCCTTTTTTTAAAAAATTTCATTTATTTCTGTATGTGTATGAATGTACTGTCTGCATGCAAGTTTGTGCACCCGTGTCGTGCAATGCCGCAGAGGTCAGAAGAGGGTGTCGGATTTCCCTGGAACTGGAGTTCTCCCGGAATTGGAGTTTCAGACGGTTCTCGGCAGCCACGTGGGTGCTGGGGATCGAACCCGTGTCCTCTGCAAGAGCGGTCGGCGCTCTTAACCGCTAGGCCATCTCTCCAGCCCAGTTCTGGTTCCTTTTTAAGATCAAATCCAGACTGAGAGGGAATCCAGATACTGTTTATACTGCCTGAAGAAAAAGTGAACTGAAACCTTTAATTATGAGGTTCAAGACCATCTAAGAATCTCTAAAGATTTTCGGGTCACCAAATTTATCTATGAGCCATGGTATTCTGATTTATAACAGTTAATTAAATGATTGGCTTTGGCAGGGAAAACAGGAATGGTTTCACTTGGTAGATGAAGGAACGCCTTTGAGAACTTTAATAAAATAGATGCTGGTGCTAAAAATGCCTTCATGAGTTAAGAAACCACAACTGTCCTGTGATACCAAAATTATTTCCACAACTTACTGACTGGGCTAAAATACAACAAAGTCAGATAAGGCCATAAGAAGCTGGATATGATTTCTATTTCGGATTTTGGCTGACAAAGGCTGACAAAGTTTTATTTATGAATCTTGAGCTTTTGTATCTCTCACAGGTTGTAGAGGTTTCCCAAGGACAATTACAGAAATCTACACAATGTATATGTGCTAGATGTGAGGAAGGCTTCAGGAGAGAAACAGAATTCAAGGTTCAGCAGGCCTAGCCGTAAAAGTAAACGGGGAATGTAGTGACATTGGGTTTCAGCAATAATATGTCTAACAATTCCTGTGTTTACATTCCAAGTATAAACAATCAAGGGCAGAGTCTTAGCCAAACTCTGCGAGCTTCTACCAAACCCAAGCACTCAAGCACAATCATACTAAGTCGGCCCCCCGCCAACTCTTTAGGCTTCTTTCAAGCCTTTGGCATTCACCCAGCAGGAGAAATCCACAACTCCACAGTCCACCTTTGCAACAATAGGCACATTCTGCCTGTCCCCTTGGTACTGGAGCACAGAGGGTTTACATCTGAGTAAAACCATTGGTGACAATTCTACCCCAGCAATCTGCATCACACCTGGCACAATGCGAACCGGCCAGTATAGAGGAAGCTTCCACCTTATTCCAGCATCTTGTCTCCATGTCCTGCAACCCACGCATGTGACATCTTCAGCAATAGTGGTGTACCATCTATTTTCAGCATGAAAGCAATGGCAGTGATGATAGCCCCATGGTTTGTGGACACATGCTCACATCTCTGCCTTCCAAATGTGTTTGTTAAAGACCTGTGCCAACACAGCTGGCTAACAAAACCCACTAAAACAATTAACTTAGCTTCTTTAGGTTTGTGAGGTAAGGACCCATATTTTTGAGGCTGAGTGTCATTATTTGAAGTCTGAGCATCAGTGTTGGTGGAATGAGTAGCCTTGTCGTGGTAAATTACACAACACTTCTTTGGGTTAAATCCTCGTTTGCTACTTCACCTGTTCCTCTCTTGCTTGGAAATGCATGTAAGAGGGAGTGTGCACATTTATGAGGTATAGTTCCATCTGACACTGATTGGCATAGATAATATATGATGTTTCCAGATGCTTAAGGGACGAGTTAGTTGGCTTACATATGCATCTGGTTAAAACATCGAGAGGCAGGCTTTGATTGTGACCAGGGAGCACGTGTGACTGGCACCTAACTAAAGATAGGTGAGGAAAAATCAGTGCTTGCTGCCTTCATGCCTTTTCTCCTTTCTGCTGAGTGTGCCTGCACCTGTGGCTGCACCTGTGGCTGCTGCAGTCCTCCAGTGACAGCCTGCAGCTCTGCTGGCCTTCCTACATGGACTAAGTAGTAGCAACTCTAGTAATTTTGCAAATCTCTTCTGTCATAATGCAATTCATGAGACATGCGGCTTCTGGTATATCACCTTCCCTGCTCATGTGCATTGCAGGACTAGCTCTACCACTGCTAGATAATCTACTCAGTCCCTTTGTAGGGCACATGTACATTCTGTCGCCTCTGTTCCTCTATGGCATTCTTTCTGGAATAGTTTCTGGTAACAAGTTATACTGCACCAGAGAAATTTATTTAATAATAAAAAGAATCTCTATGTTTTATAAAGATACTTAAATTTCAAAGTTGTTTAATTTAATTACATGTGCGTGCGTGTGTGTGAGTGTGTGTATTACCTGAATGTATGGAAGTTCACTTGTATCCTTTGATGCCCTTATAGATCCGAAGAGGGTGTCACCTCCCCTGAAACCAAAGGTACACACCATGTGGATGCTGGGCACTGAGACCGGGTCCTCTGAAAGAACAGCCAGTGTTCATAACAAGGGAGTCATCTCTCCAGCCCAGTTTAATTCTATTGTGAAAATAAACATGTCTCTTGGACAGTTAACATGTTTTGCTTGTGTTCACATACAAGTTTTCTTTTTAATATTTTTACTTTACATGCATTGGCATTTTTCCTGTATGTCTCCTCATGCGCCTGTGTGGTGCAGTGCCTGAATATGTCAGAAGATGGTGCTACAGTCCCCGCATCTGGATGATTAAGGAGAAAAAGACTTCTGATTTTAGGGAAAATTGACTTTTCCATGGTAGCGTTGTCCTAAAATATGGATTGTTCCATCATAGAAACAGGAAAATGACAAAAAAAAAAAAAAAACCCAGAAAGCTTCAGCCTGTTACTACAGCTCTGTAGAAGTTACAAAGAAGTTTATAGATTAAAGGGAAGATTGTGATAAGTAATGGATCATTCCTAGAATTTATCCTAGCAAATACAGATTATTACTCATTCACTACTCAGTAGTTTTAAATCGTGTCTCTTGGAATATACGGCAAAATAAGATGTAGAAAGGGCCCAGTGAATATAAGTACAACAAGAAGCCAAGTTCCAACTTGAGCCTTCAAAATTATTTTCCTTAACTGCTCGGTATCTGCTATGTCAGAGAAACCCAAGGATGAATAAAAGGTTCAAGAGAGGAGGAGTCGGGAGTCCTAAGCTGAAGAAAAAAGAGAAAGCTAGCCGAAAACAAGCATTTGGTGCTCCATGCTTCTGGACTGTGGATGTGATATGACTCACTGCTTCAACTTCCTGCTGATTTGACTTCCCTGCTGTTATGGACTGTATCCTTGAACTATATACTTCTCAGTTGTGTGAGATTGTAGTGGATTGTGGACCATTTACTGACAGAAGTGGGCTTTATGAAAGACTGCTGATGGAATTAGAAGAAGCACTTAATTTTATCAATGACTGTAATGTATCTGTACATTCAAAGGAAAGAGATCCTACTTTAATTTCTAAACAGATCCTGTCAGACTGCCGTTCGGTGGTGGTGGTCCTCGGGCCTTGGTGGTCCTGGGGCCTTGGTGTGCAGATAAGGTAGCTGGAATGATGGTGCGGGAGTTGCAGAAACACATCAGACATGAGGTTAGGGAGGAGATGCATAGGAGGTTCTTGTTGTTTACAGACACTCTACTAAGAAAAATACATGCACTATGTGAAGAGTGCTTCTCACCTGCCTCGCTTGTAGTTTGTAACTCCCAAAGTCAGAAAACTGCTCGAGATCTTGCGTAAATATAAACCATACGAGTGACAGCAGTTTGAAAGTGTTGAGTGGTATAATAACAAGAATCAGGATAATTATGTGTCTTGGAGTGATTCTGAGGACGATGATGAGGATGAAGAAACTGAAGAAAAAGAAAAACCAGAGACAAATTTTCCTTCTCCATTTACCAATATTTTATGTGGGATTATTTTTGTGGAAAGAAGATACACAGCAGTTGTCCTAAACAGACTGATAAAGGAAGCTGGCAAGCAAGATCCAGAAATGGCTTATATCGGCAGCAACTTCATAACCGGACATGGCATTGGGAAAAGCCAACCTCGCAACAAACAGATGGAAGCAGAGTTCAGAAAGCAGGAAGAGGTACTTAGGAAATTTCGAGCACATGAGCCCAACCTGCTTATTGCAACAAGTATTGTAGAAGAGGGTGTTGATATTCCAAAATGCTACTTGGCGGTTCGTTTTGATTTGCCCACAGAGTATCAATCCTATGTTCAATCTAAACGAAGAACTCGAGCATCGATTTCTAATTATGTAATGTTAGCAGATACAGACAAAATAAAGAATTTCGAAGAAGACCTTAAAACCTACAAAGCTATAGAAAAGATCCTAAGAAACAAATGTTCCAAGTCAGTGGACAGTGGTGAGACTGGTGTTGATGCTGTTGTGGATGATGATGTTTTCCCGCCCTATGTGCTGAGGCCTGATGACGGGGGTCCATGCGTCACAATCAATACCGCCATTGGACACATCAATAGATACTGTGCTCGATTACCAAGTGATCCGTTTACTCATCTAGCTCCCAAATGTAGAACCTGAGAGTTGCCTGATGGTACATTTTATTCAACTCTTTATCTTCCGATTAACTCACCTCTTCGAGCCTCCATTGTTGGCCCGCCAATGGGTTGTGTACGATTGGCTGAAAGAGTTGTAGCTCTTATTTGCTGTGAAAAGCTGCACAAAATTGGTGAGCTGGATGAACATCTGATGCCTGTTGGAAAAGAGACTGTTAAATATGAGGAGGAGCTTGACTTACTTGATGAAGAGGAAACCAGTGTTCCTGGAAGACCGGGATCCACAAAGCGAAGGCGGTGCTACCCCAAAGCAGTTAGTATGGGCTAGGAGTGAATAAACCGAGCCTTCTGACTTTATTTCCTGCCACACCAAATCCTCGATTCCTCTGCTCGGTGTAATAGAGACCAAAGGAAAAGGACTAGTGTTAATGGAATCTAAAAGAAAAATGGGCTCTCACCCGCTCCCAAATAAGTGGACTTTGCTGAGGGTTTTGTCAAATTCTTTAATGTGTGGATGTACCTTCAATGTCGGTGATGCCTGGGCTTTCAGGATAGTGGTGCCAAAGACGTGGTGCTGGGATTCTCATGCACTGTTACAGATGGCCACCATAGCATCTCAGATAATTCCTGATATCATAGGTAAAGTGATCGATTTTCTTCCCATACTGAAGATTTTTTCCTTTGTCAAAATAATTAACTAGGTCCCTTAAAAAAGATACATATTGGATGCATTTTTGGGGAAATGGAATCTTCAAAGCTTATTCTCAACCTTGGTCCCCCCAAATTCCAGATTTTTACATGTAATAAAAAGATAAGATCTGG
This sequence comes from Rhizomys pruinosus, assembly GCA_009823505.1. Lineage (NCBI taxonomy): Eukaryota > Metazoa > Chordata > Mammalia > Rodentia > Spalacidae > Rhizomys > Rhizomys pruinosus. Next base: position 22,058 of record VZQC01013493.1, read on the forward strand.
CACTGAGAAACATCTCCTAAATGTTCCGGCTAGTCTTTATAACTGAATACCCAGGATATGTCCTAGCATCAGTGTCTTACTGGAGTTTACTGAGGCTAGAGTCATGTTTCTGTGGGTTAAAGTCCATCTTACAAATGTCAGAGAAGAAATGGACCATGCAAAAAAATGGAAACAAAGACAGTGGATATGATGCTCATGACCCCTCCAGTCACTGATATTGTTGAAACAAAAGTGAAAAGTCTACCTGCTATTCCTCCTTAATAATGTACGAGGTAAACATAAGCATTGACTGCTATTATGTAATCTTGTACAAAGGAAAGATTGCAAAAGAAGTCTAAAATATTACTAAAATCATTCCTTCTGAAAGATATAATTATTTTCTGACATTGGCTTGCATTTGCCTTGGGTCAACAAAGCAGTTAAGTGTGTATAAAACCACTATTATTGGCTAGAGTTAAACCTGCCCTTTCAGTTTCTTCACAATATCAAGAAATCCTAAAAATCTTTGGGTTTGAGGTGATGGATCAATATTTGAGAGCTCATGACCCACACAACCTGCTGTACACAGTGGAGAAACATAGAGTACCTGGGTTAAACTAGGTAGGAAGTGAGGAATGACACCCAAGGTTGTCCTCTGACCAATAAGCACCTTGACACATGCATAGCACACTAAGGAACATGAATGAGTGCATGTACAAAAAATATACAGTTATTTATATTGACATTTGATTACAAATGCTATATTGGTCAAATGTTATGAAATACTGAATACTAACATTTTTTATATTTTATTGATTGCTATGGAATTCCTTTATAGGAGTGTTCTTAGTGAACCTGTAGAGGGTGTAAGATCTTTGCTAAGCTTATGATTAAGGTAAGTGTGTGAAGTCAAAGATTCTCATTTTAGGTTTACTTTGCACTGTGAAACTTACAGAAGATATATTTGCTCTAAGAGGTGACATTGCAAATGTGTGTGAGTTTGCTCTTTATGTAATAAATGGACATGATATTATTATTTTTTGTCTTTTTGTTGGTATTATTTGTACTTGAACTAACTCTAAAAAAAAAAACCAAAAATTTATATTGTGTGCATCTCAGAACATTACTAACACATTATCTCTTTACAAATTCTGGGCAGAGATCATATATTGGAAGTATTTTAAAGCCTACTAGATCTTACAATTCTAATGCCTAACACTCAAATATTCACTGCAGAGATTTTCCTGTAGAAGTCATTCCAAATGAAGTGATATTTTTTTCCCTAACAAAGTGCTAGAAACCCCTGGCCACCCATGCCCAATTTGTGTTTGAGAATTGTTTCAGAAACACAAGGTAGGACTCAGAGATCTCTCAGAGAGCTGTCTCTAGGGGAGCTCGCCTATCTCTAAGGGCCTCTATAATCGTTGTTGATACACTTCCTGCTTTTACTTAGAATTCCAGGGGAAACATTGTCTTACTCTTGCAGCGTGGCCACTAGGATTGCCGTCTCTGCCCCATGCCTTTTCCAGCAACATGGAATACATCTTCCTGGAACATAGGACAGAACATAACTTTCCTTCCTTAAGTTTGCTTCTTGTCAGGTATCTAGCCAGAGCAAGCAGGCAAGTAACCAATACACTGCACATTCTATCATCAAGCCCCTGGTGGGAGCTCACCCAACATTTCCAACTGCCCAGTGGAAAATGAATCCTGTGACAGTATGTAAAGGAAAAACAGCATTCAAGGAACTTCCAGGCTGGTGGCAATAATTGTGACATTGGTGGATCAGAGTCCAGAGGCCACTTCCTGAGATTTCCAGGTAGTTAGATAGGAAAAAGAATGAAACACACACAAAAAAAGGACAGGAAGGACCATACATACTCAGACACCAGATATATGTAGCGATTGATCCTCACTCACACACACACCCATGCATCAGTTAACCAAAAAAACCAACCAGGCTGAAAAAGATGTCTCTTTTCAGCACCCCAAAGTTTTGAGGCCACGTATGCCCCCCTGAATGGGGCTTTATCCAGTTTAGATGAGCTCTATTCCAGAAAAGGGCCGCTCCAGATGAGTGCACACTCAGAGTGACTGGAGATGGTGAACGTCTCACATAGTACTCCCCCTAGTCACCCACTTACCACTAATGAGGGTCTCCACTCAGTACACCCTCAGAGTCACCTCTATATCTCTGTGGGACCTCCAAATGTTGTAAAGTCGCAGCAGAGAGACCACTCACTTAACCATGTGGAGTTTTAAAGGAGGGTTTAATTTAATTACCAAGCCAGGCTGAAACTCAACTCAGGAGGAGTGTGGCCCTTGCAGAATCTTTAGCATAGCTGTGACATCTTGTGAACCTTATTTCATATCCTGACTCTAATTTGCAGAGTTTCTTCACAAAATTTTATTCTTCAAGATATATGAGGTGCCACTATTCTTCATAAGCCATTCTCTTACCTTGACTTTCTATTCACTGATGTGTTCAAAACTAAGAATGAAAAGGGAAAAGAAAGCTCCAATAAAAACAAGGAATAATGCCGGGTGTGGTGGCACATTCCTTTAATCCTAGCACTTGGGAGGCAGAGGCAGGCACATCTCTGTGAGTTCAAGGCCAGCCTGGTCTACATATAGAGTTCCAGGATAGCCAGAACTACAGGGAGACCCTGTCTCAAAAGACAAAAAAAAAAAAAAAAAGGAATAATTTGACCCAATCTTACTAAGAAATTATGTGATCAAGTCCAAAATGTAAAAGTATCCATTTTCCAAAAACTATTCTCTCAAGTAATAGAAAGTTTTATCAAAATCTTTTATTGCTTCGATGTAATATGCTAACACATGCTCTTGTGTGTGAAGACTTGATTCATAGCATTTGGCTCTGTTTTGAGAGATTATGAGACCTTCAGTGAAGGTTGATTCCTCTCTAAGGGCAGTACACACTCTTACCTGGTGTGCTGTCTCTCCAGCCCCTTAAGGTGACATTTCCATGTACACTTCAGTTCAAAGATGTCTCCTGCACCCATGTTACTGAGTGTGAGCTTATGAGTAAGAGCTTGGGCTCATTTCCAACCCTATTTCTCTCTTCTATTCCTCTACAACATCATTTCTAGGCAGTGTCCCACTCAAAAGACAGAGCTCCAACTGTCATAACTCTTTGGTCAAGCAGCTATGGCTGAAATAAACCCTTCTATTCCTAAGTTTCCAGAACACCAAGGGGAGTGAAGAATGCAATATCTATCTTATGAAAAGGAAAAGTGGGCTGGAGAGATGGCCTAGTGGTTAAGAGCACCGACCACTCTTGCAGAGGACCCGGGTTCGATCCCCAGCACCCACATGGTGGCTGAGAACCGTCTGTAACTCCAATTCCAGGAGAACTCCAGTTCCAGGGGAATCTGACACCCTCTTCTGTCCTCTGCAGCATTGCACGACACGGGTACACAAACCTACGTGCAGACAGTACATTCATACACATAAATAAATAAAAATTAAATTAAATTAAAAATTAAAAAAGAAAAGGAAAAGAGATAGATGTTCATGGTCAGGATGCAGCCAAGCATCATGTTATTGATATAGACAGAGGATGAAATAACAGCCATAAAAAATAGGAGGGAGAATATAAAACTATAATTATGTGATCATAGATATTAAAGTTCAAGAGCTTCTGTCGACAAAACTGTACCATTCAAAAAGCTAGGAAAATGAGATAGAAATCATATTCTTTGCTTATACTGCAGATTAAAGACAGAATTCTACAGGAATTCCTGAATACTCATGATTAACAAAGTACAATTAACACTAGTCTAATGGATCTAGACCAGATGCCTATCAACTGATAAATGGATAAACAAATTCTAGAATATGTACTCCATAGTGTTTCAGTAGAATGAAATGTCAGTTGCAGGAAAGTGGACAGAGATGGACATAATCATATTAAGAGAACAAAGACAGACTCAGAATTATAAATGGCATGTGTTTTCTTCTATACGGTAACTCTAAAATTAGCCCAATAAGTATTAAAGAGGAATCTTAGACTTGCAAAAGGAAAAGGAAAAGGGAGAGGTTTTTTGTTTCTGTTTTTGTTTTTAGACAGGGTCCTCCTATAGTCCCAGCTGTCCTAGAACTTGGTTTATAGACCAGGCTGGCCTTGAACTCACAGAGATCAGCCTGCCTTGGCCTCCCAAGTGCTAGGATTAAAGGCCTGCGCCACCACCCTGGCCTTATTTATTTTACTTTATTTTATTTTTTGTCTTCTTGAGACAGGGTCTCCTTATAGCCCCAGCTGTCCTGGAACTCGCTATGTAGACCAGGCTGGCCTTGAACTCACAGAGATCCTCCTGCCTCTGCCTCCTGAGTGCTGGAATTAAAGGCGAGTGCCATCACACCCAACACTTAAGAGAGAGTTTTAATAAGCATATAGAGTGGTGGACTTCCCTCTGTGCCCCACAAACCCCAGTTTCCCAGGCGGTGGTGAGCTTGGAGGCCAGGATGGTGAGAGGGACTCTGAGGAAAGGATAGCACTGCTCAGCGGGGTGCGGAGAGCACTGTGGGCAGTCATGTGCACTGCAGCCTACATGTGTGCTGGATGTGGGGGCCGCAGGTGCTTGCCTTTCAGTTTTGTCTGTATTCCAAGATATTTTACAGCCAGCATGGAAAATTATCCAAAGAAACCTATGAGTTCATACCTTCAATTTTCCACAGATCCGCTACCCGTATGTAGAGCCAAATTCAGAGCTCACTAAAAGAAAAATAGCATCACTATGGAGAGAGCTAGCTACCTGTTTCAGAGAAAAAAGTTTATGTGGATAATTTTAAAGCAGGATGGAAGGCTTACAAAGAAGCTGTGATCAGATTTAAAGACCAGCTAACTCCAAGTCAGTTGACATCTTTTGAAAAAGAAATCAAGCAAAAATGTTTAAAGAAGAAAGTGTTAATTAGAAGGAGAGAGTTAATAATGCTTGGAAAACTGAAAAGACCTCTCTTTGCTTACAGCATTTATGAATTGGAAAACTTCCAAGTAGCCAAAGGTGAGTCTGTTCAGGAAAGGTTGAAGGCTGTAAATTTAGCCTGGAAAAATCTCCCTACTTCTCAGAGCAAGTGTATGTTCAGCTTGCTAAAGATGATGGAATTCATTACATAATCAAATGATGTCTTAGGAAAAGCAGACGGCTGAAGCTGGACAAAGTGACCTCATCCATTGCAATATGAGGTGATCAAGTAAAGGTGCTGAGCACCTGTTTAGACACAAGAACCCAATAAAGTCACAGCACCTCAAGCTGTGAATTAGAAAGGATAAAGTTGGTAAACATTTGGTATCCAGTTCCTTTTTCTGCAGCCCATGGATAGGTTCTGACTGTTGCTTATGTTATTAGTGTTTTGAAATCCCAAACAGATGGAAGTTTCTGCAAAATTCCATTTTGTGTTTAAGAACTTGTGGTGGTTTGAATGAGTGTCCCCCATAGGCTTTAAGTATTCAGACATTTTGTCTCCAGTTGGTGGCACTGTTTTTGGAGGTCTTGGAAGGTGTGGCCATGCTAGAGGAAGTATGTCACTGGGGGCAGGCTTAGTGAGTTTGACAAGCCTTGTGGTCTCCAGTCATTCTCTCTGCTTCCTGTGCTCTTTGCGAGATGTGACCCTCGGCTTGCTGCTCCAGCCACCATGCCTCCCACCACAATGGACTCTAATTCCCTGGAACCGTCAATCGTAAGCTCAAATAAACTCTTCCTTTTATAAGTTCCTTTGGTCATGGTGTTTTATCACAGCAACAGAAAAGTGACTAATACAGTTATTTGGTACCAGAGAGTGGGCTGTTGGCTGTGAAGAACCTGACCATGTGGATGTTTGGAGAAATGTGGAAGACTTTGGAACTTTGGGCTAGAAAAGCTGTTGACTACTGTAAGCAGAGCTTAAGGGGCCATTCTAGTAGAAGCCTGGAAGAAAGCATTGCTGCAAAAAATGTAGTTCCAGAGGAAAATAAAGACTTAGGCAGCAACTGGGATATTTTGATAAAGAGTCTGGCAGCAGTTTGCCCACAGCCCAAATGCTTGCCTGATGCTAAGTTGAAAAGCAATGGACTAATGTCTTTGGCGGAGGATATTTCAAGACAGCCTAATGTAGAAATGGTGGCGTGGCTTTTAATGGTGAATATTATACAGATCTACAGTGAAAAAGAGCAAATGGGGCAGAAGGAAATGCAGAATGTACAGTTTGGATCTGAAAAGTACACTAGGAAGATTAAAGGTGTGGCCAAGGCATGTGAAGGAGAGGCTCCCTTTCATAAGGAGACTAAAGTGATTAAGGAGAGGCCTGGAGATTTACAAGTAAACAAAAGAATCAGTACCTTCAGGGCAAGACCACACCCAGCTAATCCTCCAACAAGTCCAGGGCAGAGAAAAATTGCAAATGTGGTTAAAGTAGGAGAGAGTCCATCCCGAACTTGCAGCCAGATTCGGCAATTTCATTCACGTGGTGCTGGCTTTAGAGGCATGAAGTTTGCAAGAGTGAAGGGGTCATCAGTTCTTCCTCCACGGTTTCAGAGAGCCACAGAGGCCAGGCAGAGTGCAGCAGGGGCGTCCCTGAATAAAGAAGGCCCTGATAGGCCATTGCGTGAAGCTGTGAATGTGAAGCCTGGTTGGCAGCGGAGACCCCAAGAAGACATTCGAGATGCCAGACCTGTGAGATATTTGCCAAGGAGAGCTGCATACAGGGAGTGGTACCAGCCTAAGAAAGAGATGTATGTTGCAAGCAAAGCTGGAAGAGCTGAGCCATCTAAGCCCTTTGGAAGTCAAGTCCCAGAAGTTGCACATGGAGCTACTGGACTTGGTGTTTGCCCTGCTGGTTTTCGGTCTTGTTTTGGTCCAGTATTTCCTCACTATGCCTCTATTCCTCCCTTTTGGAATGGGAATGTGTATTCAGTTCCACTGTATGTTGGGAGTATGTAATTTGCCTTTTGATTTTACAGGAGCTTACAGTTAAGAGATTGGCCTGTGTCTCAGAAGAGATTTTGGACTATAGACTTTTGAATAGAATTGAGACTGGTAAAGACTATGGGGACTTTTAAGGTTGGACTAAATGCATTTTGCATTTTATATGGTCAGGAGCCTATGGGGGCCAGGGAGTGGAATGTGGTGGTTTGAAATAGGCTTTAAGTATTCAGACATTTTGTCTCCAGTTGGTGGCACTATTCTTGGAGGTCTTGGAAGGTGTGGCTGTGCTAGAGGAAGTATGTCACTGGGGGCGGGCTTAGTGAGTTTGACAAGCCTTGTGGTCTCCAGTCATTCTCTCTGCTTCCTGTGCTCTTTGCGAGATGTGACCCTCGGCTTGCTGCTCCAGCCACCATGCCTCCCACCACAATGGACTCTAGTTCCCTGGAATCGTCAATCATAAACTCAAATAAACTCTTCCTTTTGTAAGTTCCTTTGGTTATGGTGTTTTATCACAGCAACAGAAAAGTGACTAATACAGAACTACTGAATACAAAAATATACTGTGCAGATGTAGTAGTGAATCATTGTACCTTTGATCAAGGGAAACAGACTGTGAAGGGCTTATTCTCAATGACAGCTGTGGCCAGGTGCTCTTGTATTTTTTTTTTCTTTTTGAGAATTTCACACCCATGAACATTGCATTTTTTTAAACTTTCATTTATTTTTTTAATTTATTTTTAATTTTTTATTTATTTCTGTATGTGTATGAATGTACTGTCTGAATGCAAGTCTGTGCACCCATGTTGTGCAATGTCAGAAGAGGGTCTCAGATTCCCCTGGAACTGGAGTTCTCCTGGAATTGGAGTTTCAGATGGTTCTTGGCCGCCATGTGGGTGCTGGGGATCGAACCTGGGTCCTCTGCCGCTAGGCCATCTCTCCAGCCCCAATTTTTATTTATTTTTTTATGTGTAAGAATGTGCTGTCTGCATGTAGGTCTGTGCTCCTGTGTTGTGCAATGCCTCAGAGGTCAGAGAGGGCATCAGATTCCCCTGGAGCTGGAGTCAAAGACGGTTCTCAGCTGCCAGGTGGGTGCTGGGAATCGAACCCGGGTCCTCCTCGAGAGCAATCGGTGCTTTTAACCACTAGGCCATCTCTCCAGCCCTCTTGTATTGTTTTTGTTTTTCTGTTATGGAGGCCAGAGGCTCTTTCTGCAGTTGTTGGTGTTCTCTGATAGGACTGTGTATTTTAAGGCAGCAAGACTCCACTAGGTAGAGTCTTCATGGTTCTATATGCAAATTGCAGTGTCAACAGCTTTTTATGAAAGAAACAGACATTTAAAAAAAGAATATACAGTGACATTATGATCATTATGATGAGAGTACATTTAATGTACTCTGAGGTGACATGATGAGGGGCTGGAGAGACAAGGCTCCGTAGTTGGGAGCACGTAATAGTCTTTGGAATCCTTGAGTTCAGTTCTCAGTGACTCACACCTGCCTTTGTTTCCAGTTCACAGGAACATGGCACCATCTTCAGAACTCAGGTAGCACTTACACTTACATTCGAATCACACACACACACACATGAAAATAATGTCATGGGGCTGTAGAGATGGCTGAGCAGTTAAAAGTACTGACTGCTCTTGCAGAGGACCGGGGTTTGATTTCCAGCATCCACATGGCGGCAAAGAACCATCTTTAAGCAGGGCATGGTGACGCAGGCCTTTAATCCTAGCACTCAGGAGGCAAAGTCCGTTAAGTTTTCAGAGAAAGTATGTCACTGGTGGTGGGCTTTGACAGGCATGGTGGTCCACACCTTTAATCACAGCACTCGGGAGGCAGAGGCAGGTGGATCTCTGTGAGTTCAAGGCCAGCCTGGTCTTCAGAGTGAGTTCCAGGCCAGCTGGGGCTACAAGGAGACCCTGTCTCAAAAAGGCAAAAAAAGAAAGAAAAGAATGTCATGATGAAACTTCTCTTAGCAGTTGTATTAATAGAAGAAATAATACATTTTTTACTAACAAAGTGCTTGAAAACATGACAAATTGACAAGTTTCTTGTATGATATCATTGAAGACTACAAAATATCCATCAATGAATATCAGAAGATATGTTCATATAGTATCATATATATCATATATATCATATCATATATATCATTTTAATAAGGGGTAATCAAAAGGGAATGAGTAGGAAAAAATATCACACTGTGCATAGAAAACTCCAAATTCATCAATAAACTGAATATTGGCATAGGTTAAATCAAATTCATTGGGAGATACTAAATCATGGAGTATTTTTGTAACATTTGAAAAATCAGTCGATAACACTATGGACCATAATAGAGAGATATGTTTGACCATAAGCACAGTAAAGAATACCTGTAGTTAGCCGGGCTTGGTGGCACACACCTTTAATCCTAGCACTTGGGAGGCAGAGGCAGGTGGATCTTTGTGAGTTCAAGGCCAGCCTGGTCTTCAGAGTGAGTTCCAGGACAGCTGAGGCTACAGGGAGACCCTGTCTCAAAAACACCAAAAAAAAATGTTAATTGCCTAAACAAAAAACCACAAAAAACCCCAAAACAAAACAAAACAAAATAAAGAATACCTGTAGTGATGCACTGCACAACTTCAAGTATTCTGGTTATGTATTCTGTGGCCCATCAATGTGCTTCTGCAGTCTCTAGAAATTTATTGAGATGGGAAGTAGTTCAAAAAGGTAGAAGTGGGGCTGGAGAGATGGCTCAGCAGTTAAGAGTGCTGACTGCTCTTGCAGAGGACCCAGGTTCGATTCTCAGCACCCACATGGTGGCTAAGAACCATTTTTAACTCCAGTCCCAGGGGAATCTGACACCCTCTTCTGACCTCCTCGGCATTGCATGACACGGGTGCACAGACCTACATGCAGACAGTACACTTGTACACATAAAAATAAAAAAAAACATAAAATGGTGGAAGAACAGGGTGTTCCTGTGGTTCCGTACTTTGGCAACTGCCTACCTTTAATCAAACGATTTCATGTGGGGACTTTTCCTTCCCATCCTGCAGCACTCCCCATGAACTCTGAAGCAACTGCACTGCAAGCTCCGTCTCCAAGCTATGGCTAGTCTGATCTGGCTAAAAATTCCATTCTGATCTGTCTCTTTCATTTTCCTTCCTTCTGTGGCCTTTGTTTGAAAGGTAATTTCTACTTTATTCTGTATGGTTTATTTCAGAGTATTAAAAAACATGACTCAGTCTTCGTTTTTGTTGGAGAAGACAGTCTTATCATCTTTGTAAAACAATGCTGTTTGGAAAAGCTTGATAGCTACAGCCTTTTAAAAATTCATTTGAATGAGTGATTTTCTTTATCTGGTGTGCACGGGTACCTGCTTTACCCTGTGGCCACAGGGACCAAAGATGTCAGACCTCCCTGTAGCTGGAGGTCCAAATGGTTGTGATTTTACTGATGTTGCTGATAATAACCAAAGTCAGGTTCTCTGGAAGTGCAGTATGGGCCCTTAACTGCTGAGACATCTTCCCAGGACCTGAATTTTAAAAGCAAATTATGATTTTGAGATAGTTTTAAAATTAGTATAAAAATGTTTCTGTTCAACCTAATAATAGTGTTTCCAGTAATGAATCTTGCATCCAGCCTGAATGTCTGGACATCTTCACTCTCGTCTTTCTTTCACTTGATCCTTCGGTAAATTTAGCATTTTAACGGGAGGCAGAGCAAGGAAATACTGGGGCAAAGCTAGACCTCGCCAGCATGAAAGTGCCCCATTCCGCAGCTACAGTTCTGTCATGTGGGGCTTTTTCTTTTTCTATTTATTTATTTATTTATTTATTTATTTATTTATTTTGGTTTGTTTTTTTTGTTTGTTTTTTTCTCCTCATACAGAACTTCACACACGTTTCTTACAGCTGTAAAGTCACTTGATGTTGGAAGGTACCACTTTATCGGTAAAACTTTGTTGATGTCAAAATGACAGTTACCAGTGTTAAATCCATAAAATATTTACACAGCACAGCACATTAAGCTTTAGACATTTGGCAATTACACCACATAAAAGACAGGACCTGCCCCCACTCTGCGCATGTGGAATCGGGGACTCATCGGTCCCTATCTGGCCACGGCACACTGGTTCAAAGGGCAGCAGAGGCAGCAGGCAGTTACTGCAGAGGACACTGAATGCTATGATCTGGAAGCACATTATGACGTCACCCCCATGTGTACCACACCACCTTCTCCAAGGCAGCCTCATAATCATAGAATGGTAGGTCCAGCTGACACAAAATGGAGACAGACAGCACGACATTTACTCTGTGGAGACGCCATGACTTTGAACACAACTCGTCCCAAAAACTTGTCACGTTCATCCTTGTTTTTCAGGTTTTGTGATCCATCAATTTTGCATTCAACTGTTACTTCTTTCTTGGTAACGTTTGATCCAAAGACGACCCGGACGGCAACCAAGGGCTGTCGATACCCCACGTGCAGCTTTTTCCCATAATATGGAAAATACTTTAAGTCTATATGTCCATGATTAGGGTAAGTTGATATATTTGCTATGTTTTCATCCTTTGTCGTGCATCCTATCTGCGGCTCTCCTTCTGGCTTTAATCCGATGATTCTGTTCATTTTCACGAGAACACAGGGCTGTCCTCTGGAGTAGCCGAAAGCTGCATCATTCACACCACTACATCCTTCAAGCAAGGAAACAGGAAACTGACATGCAACATAAACCGGACCCTGCTGTTCAAACAGTGCTCCATCAGGACAGACTGAGAGATTCCTCTCAGAATATGTTCGTCTACAGAATATGACTTTAGGAACTTCTGAAGGTCTTCAACGTACCCTGCATAAGAATGTGGCTCAGACTCACTGTATGTATACTCCAATGCACTCAGTGGTTTTGGAAAAACCATAAGTCCTGGACTAGTGATCTGGTCTCGATATTTTGGAACTTCATCATTCAGAGTCTGGAGCATGGCCCACATTGTGAATGTGAACAGTGCAGCTAAGAACCCATAAAAAACTAGGTAGAAGAGCAAGATCAGACCCCAGCTCTTGGCGGTGCGCCCCAGGAACTCTCCGCTGGTCGGGTTGTAGATGAAGAGCTTCCACTCGGCCAGGCTCTGGTGGAAGGACTTCTTCTCAGTCTTCGTCATGGTGAGGGCGCGGAGGCCGCGGGGCTGAGGGCGGCGAGGAGCTCGGCGGCGAGTCCCGGCGACGGCGGCGGAAAGCGGCACGATCCGCCGAGGACAGCTCCTCGCTACCTGACCACTCGAGCCGACTGCGCCGCGCTGCGCCGGGCGGCCGTTGGGGCCGCGGGAGCCTGACGTCTCCGCCCGCCGCAGCCAATCCCCGCGCCCTCATGTGGGGCTTTTATTGCAATCTTCTGACCTCACCAGCAGGTGGCAGCTCCGTCAACTCCAACACACATGACTTTCTCTTCTTAACAACTGACAACAGCTTTCATTGGTGGACAGTCCCAAATCCTGGTATCTTGAACTTCCTGCAGTATCCACTGCAATTAATGCTTTACCTATACAGCTACAGGCAATGTCCTGCCCAGATCTCAAACCCAGGGGCTGTCCTTGTCTTGTGTTGCCAGGATATAACCCATTCTTAGAACTTTGGTACAAGAGTCCTTGACTGCCTCACTTTTGCATCCTTTGTCCCCAGGGTTGTCATTGGCACATTATTTGCCTGTCAAGGGCTTTGTCTCAGTCAATTAAATAGTTAAAAGGCAAGAAAATCTCAATCCAGCAGAGTAGGCAGTCAAAAAACTTTTAATGAAAAATAGAGTCACATCCATGCACGTAAAGAATCACACGTACAAACATGTAGGAATGACTCTTAAATAGACATAATCTGGACTAGTGACCTTTAAGTAACACCACTTGGGTCTGCTGACAGGGTGACTCCTGGACAACCTGAGTTTGGTATCCCACCAAAAATGGTAATGAATGAATGTGGGTATGCTTGAGAATTATCAAAATGCTGGAAGCAATGTACCAACCCACTGGAAAGAACTCGTGATTTTGTATGAATGATATAATAAGTGCAAAAAGGTCTGACAGTCTATTCAGATAAGGTGGAACCAGATTTCAGCTGTGAACTTCCATAGTGAGGTTACAGAAACCTTTGGGAATAAACATGTGACTGTGGCATGGCTCATAAACACAGTTCTGATAGTCTAAGGAAACTCTGTGTCCTCTGGGTTGAGGCCCACTCTTTTTTTTTTTTTTTTGGTCTTGAGACAGGGTTTCCCTATAGTCCCAGCTGTTCTGGAACTCACTCTGTAGACCAGGCTGGCCAGATCTGCCTGCCTCTGCCTCCCAAGTGCTAGGATTAAAGGCGTGCGCCACCACGCCCGGCTGAGGCCCACTCTTAACAGTTTAAGAGTTGTGAAGGAGAAATTCCCTGAAAAATCATTTGTTGTGAACTGCCCTTCCTGCAAGGCTCACCAACTAATTAGCACTTCAGTTATTGTGGAGAGTGTGGAAGGTTGCAGATCCAGAGACTATTTACAACTTCTCTTGAACCATGTTTAGCCCCATAAATATCTGCTCCTTGCACACCTCTGTTTTTGTCTTAACATTCTGGGATTAAAAGCACATATTAACTTAAAGAAAGAGTTCCCACCAATCAAAAGGCTAAGAATGTTATCAGATAACAGCAGAGCCCCATAGTAGACCGAGACACACACACACACACACACACACACACACACACACACACACACTTGGCTATGAATTGCTTACTGAATGTATCCATCCGCGTATGTGACAAGTGTCTTGGTTTATGACAAGTGTCTTTTTTTCATTGTTCTATTAGTATTAAAGCTTCCTAAAGTTGTTACCACATTGGAACACAGTATTTGGGGAAACCTAAGTCCTTCCTCCCAGGCCGTGATCACTCAGATTTGGCTCTTGAATAAAGCATCATTTTTGTTTGTTTGAGGTGTCAGCTGTTTGTTTCATCATCAGTTCTTGGTCCCCAATGTGGGGTCCCAAAAGAACAATCTACCTTTCACTTAAGGAATCAACTACATTGGTGCCAGGTACCAGCCAGGGTTCACTTGGAGCCAACATCTGGTATTGTCTCCTGGAGTGGAAATTGGTAATTCCTTTCTTGGGGTTTGGACACCCCTGGATTAGTTGAAGTTCCATTGGTTTGTTCTGAACTGGTTTTCAGGATTGTATTTGTATAGAATTTTATTAGTTTAATTGTTTGCTCTCAAAGTGTTTGCTGTAAAGAGTCCATTTTTGTTTGTTTCAGAATTATTTTTCTTTTGTTTTCTTTTCCTTCTTTTTCTGTCTTTTTGAAATAGTGTCTCACTATAACCCCAGGTAGTCTAGAACTCTGTATGTAGACCAGGCTGGCCTCGCACACAGAGACCCATCTGCCTCTGGGATTAAAAGTGTGTGCCACCATGCCTAGCTTTATTTCTATTTTTAAAAATATTTATTTATTTTTTATTTAATGTCTATTATTGTATTGCCTGCATATATGTAAGTGTGTTTGTTCCCTGAAATACCCACCAAGGTCAGAAGATGCTGTCAGATCCCCTGTAACACAGTTACAGATGCGCAATTTTTTCAGGAATCTGCATGAATTCAATATGTGAAGAACAGCTCCTGGGTTCTCTCTCATTTGATGCCTGTCTTGATATAATATACTATCTTCCTATTACAGTAACTAGATCAGAATGCCCCAAAAGAATCAAAAGATAAAAGACAAACTTTCTCAGCATGAAGCTAAAGACCTGGGTCATACATTGACTCCCTCAGGATTGTTCATACATCCTGACCCCCTTCTGCTATTAGGAATTTTCTTATCCTGAAAACAGGAAAACAAAAATAATAACTGAGCAGATTATTAGGGCTGACTCCATTTTAGTGACAGAGCAGACAAAATGCTCTGCCCCTGCCTTTGGGAGGAAGTCTTAGGGTACTCTGAGAATCTCTTTTCACAAGGCAAGGGAACGAGGCTGGCTTACTAGCAAAGTTGCAATTGCAATGGATTAAAAAATCCAGTTAATAAAATAAAAAAGAACTAGCGCACACGCCTTTAATCCTAGCACTTGGGAGGCAGAGGCAGGCGGATCTTTGTGAGTTCAAGGCCAGCCTGGTCTACAGAGTGAGTTTCAAGACAGCTGGGGCTACAGGAGACCCTGTCTCAAAAAGACAAAAAATAAAATAAATAAATAAATAAATAAATAAATAAATAAATAAAAAAGAGCCAGAGATCTGCCAATCGATCTAAAATGCGCCACCTAGTGGCGGCCTGCACAACCCCGCCAACTTCTGTGAGCCGGATTAGCATGGACTAAATCCAAAGGAATCCATTACAAAAATATTATAATGCAATCTAATCTTATTAATTCCCACGCAGGATTATTCTACAATTCTAATAATCCTGCCCTGTTCTAGCCCAACTCCCCAAGGCTGCTCACCTACGCAGCATTCTCTCAGCCTCTTAGAAGCCTTGGGGGGGGGGGTCCACCGGAGTTTCCAAGAAGCTGTCTGCTTGGTTTGAAGCAGATCTCCGACCCTATGCTGTGGCAATCCAGGCGGCCAGGTCTGGACACCATCTGCGAACCGATAACAGGCAGCATGTCCAGGTGTTCGTAGCTGCAGGAGTCTCACATGGTGGGGTATCTCTGGGAAAGGGGTGAGAGCTGAGAGTTTCCCCACATCTCACAAGCAAGTTCCCCAAGGGAGAGAGGGAAGTCATTCTGCACTCCAGCTGGGAGTACCTGGTAGCCAGGCAGGAGGAGTGAGCTGGGTCCCAAATGCTCATCTCAGGCTTGTGCCTCAGGTCCCCATTCACAGCCAGGTGGTTATCTGCTATCTGAGTTCATGCCCAGGTCCTGGGCAGGCAGGGTCCAACTTCTGAACCTTCTCTGGCTGTCTAATCAGCTGTGCACATTGGCTTTGGGTTCTTCTGGGGCCCCTTTCCTTGCTGGGTTCAGGCCCCTGCTGGTGCTCTGGGCTGGTTATCTGAACAGCCTCGGGTGTAATTCAATTTCCAACTAAGCTAAATTAACGTAATGTTATTACGCTTCTTACACTGGTTAATGTAGAAATGGATTCTTAGCTACTCATTAATTGTCCAGGCACTATATAATAAACTTAAACCAGCCAACCAGATATTGTAAAACTAGGTTTGGAAGAAAAAGACAACAGGTAACAAGAGAGTTGTAATTTCAACTTCCAGAGTAATCTTTGCTGGGTCCAACTGGGAAGCCCATAATAGCCCTAAGTGCACAATTGCCTCTTCCGGAATACATACATAATTTAACACATCAGACATTAAAAAAATTTCTTTGGGTAGACTATAGCTCACAAGGTATATTCAAGATGCTTTATCTTGTCCCAAACACAGCCCTAGTAAGCCGCTTTTTAACAGCTTCTTGTTTCTTTTTTTAATTAATTAATTAATTAATTTTTTAATCAAATCTAGACCTGTGCCCCCCCCCTTCCCCCCCCCCACCAGAGCATGCCACTCACAATAGCTTCTTAACAGTTTCTTAACTGTGTCTCAGCAAACAGCTACGGGAGTGCAGGGCAGGTGCAGCTTGGCCTGGTTTCTTCAGGCTGTGATGTCTGCCTTCTTCGAAAGACCCTCTAAAACTTAAGAGCACCGACTGCTCTTGCAGAGGACCTGGGTTCGATTCCCAGCACCCACATGGCGGCTAAGAACCGTCTTTAACTCCAGTTCCAGGGGAATCCAACACCCTCTTCTGACCTCTGCGGCATTGCAGGACACGGGTGCACAAACCTGCACGCAGACAGTACATTCATACACATAAAATAATAAATAAAAAATAAAAGAAAGACCAGGTAAAAAGGGCAGGCCCGGCTTCTAACAAACTCTTTTATGTGCCTTAGTGGAAAATTGGAAAATTCAGACCCATGGAGGACACCAATGTCGTCTATGGTGGGCTGGGAACCATTCTACATCTGAGGAAAGAGAACAATGATATGGGACACTGAATGTGTAATTTTGTATATGCGTGACTCTATGCCCAGGAGGAAGAACAGAAAATGTCTAGTGAGTTTCTAAAGACAGCAATACCTGCTGGAATGGCAATCTCTTAGTAGTTGGGAAAATTCGTGCACAGACAAGAAGCCAGTGCTAGGAAGAGATGTGCTTCCCATACATTTTAAATCCTCCTGTCACTCTAGCCAATCACGGCTTCTGGCCGTGCTACCCAATCAGGAGCGGTAACTGGAGGCGGGAGGCGGGCTCTATCCCGCCTCCTTGTTGCCGTAGGTGCGCTGCGAGTTCAGCTCCGTGGATGATGGACTCGTGAGTGTTTGGGGGAGCTAAGGAGAGCGCGCAAGGAAGCCAGGACATGGTGAGCTCGGGGTCGGCTGACCCCAGAAGGGAGCAGCAGCCGCTGGAGCCGCTGGAGTCGGCTGGGCTGGGTCCTCCCCGGCTGAGCCGGCAGACGGACTAGCGTCCTGTGCGTCCTGGCCAGCAGGTCTCAGGAGCGGCTGCCCGTGGCATTTCCTGGTGCAGCTGCTTCTGCTCTGGGCACTGAGCTGGAAGGCTCTGCTCGTGCAGGAGGGTTCCGTGTCGGTGACTGTCCAGAGTGCCTGATCGTGCTTTTGGTGCATGTGGACAAGTGTTAGGGGAAAAGGAGAGAAGGGACCACTGTGTTGCTGGGGCCGAGCAAGGGGAGGAAAATTGCGGACCAGGACTGACAAGGCTGCCCAGGAGAAGAAGGCGGCCGCTGCTCCTCGGCTCTGTGCGCCCTCCACTCTGCAGTGTGTCCCTGCTTTCCACGTTTGCTTTCTCTCCTGGTGAAATAAACCTTGCTGTTCTCTCTGGACAGTGTTAAGAAGCAGTCTTAGACAAGTGTGGTCTAAGCACTTGGGAGCCAGAGACAAGTGTATCTTTGTGAGTTCAAGGACAGCCTGGTCTTCATAGCAAGTTCCAGGCTAGCTGGGGCGACAAGTGACTGTTTACAAAAGCCAAACAAAAAAAAAAAAAAAAAAAAAAAAGTCGTTACTGCCTTCTGCAAGCTCTTGTCCTGTAAGTTAGGTTGAACTACATCAACTGATGTGAAACTTAAATGTTTCTGGCATCTCTTTTGTTCTTTTTTTTGTTTTTTGTTTTTTAATTTTATTTTTTTTATTGATGCTTTGTGTATTTCATACATCATTTTCCAAATCAGTTTAGGCATATTTCCCTTTCTCCCCCCCCCACCCCACCCCATCCCAGATCATGCATTCTGCCATAACTGTCCTGCATCTTTCTCTCAGTTTTTTTTTTTTCATTTTTAGCTATAAGTGATAATCCATGAGTACAAGCATCCTTCATGCAAAACCTATCTGCAGGCTGTTGTGCCCAAACACCTACAGCCCCACCATCCAGTGGGGGGTGACAGGTTGTTTGTTCAATCAAGTTGATCAAATGAGTGTCCAGACTACATTGCTGTAGTTTCACCATTCACCCCAATCGCAGCCCTTACATTCTACCACGCCCCCTCTTCCGCAGGTTGTTCCCTAGGCTTAGAAAAGGGGCACAGGTGGATGAGAGGTAAAACACTCCACTTAATATCTCCTTTGTTCTTGGGATTGCTCAGGGGACTTTTTTGTGAATGTCCCTGAGGTTTGCCGTGTGGCCTTGCCTTGAAGAAGCTCCTTCGGCCTCTCATTGCCAGCCCTTTCATAGTCTCCCTTCCCCTTCCCCCTCCCTCCCTCCTTCCTCTCCTCTTGTCTTACTTCTTCTCACTCTAAATGATGCTTTTCTCCAAGTTGTAGGGGTTTTTTTTTAGGTTCATTTTTTTTTACATACATAGGTGTCTGTCTGTCATGCGCTCGCGCGCGCGCGCACACACACACACACAGAGGAGTGCAGGTGTGCATGGTTCTTAGAGGACAAGAGATCCCCGGGGAACTTGAGTTACATATTGTGAGTGGCCATGTCATGTGGCTGGTGGGAGTCAAACTCAGGTCATCTGTAAGTACACCTGGTAACCACTGAGCCATCTCTCCAGTCCGCTCTCCAGGTGTTAAAGAGAAACCTTTGCTGCTCCTTAAAACCCCCATCGTGTTTGACCTATCCTAGGTATTGTACCATTTCTGTCTAATATTCCACACACTTCTAGCTCCCCTCACAGCCCCAAAGCACTGTGTGCTTATAAATCTCATTCCTGAAGGGAACTGTGTCAGCTTTCCTTTCCCTGACTGACCACTGTTTCTGTGTTATCTCTTCATTGTTACTTTTAACCGAGGCTCAGTGGGTTTTGAGTCCTACAGCAACAGGATGAACTTGGTCATTAATCAACGTGGTGATCCCTGAGATATGTTATTCTTCTATGGCTAACTTGGCTGACAAGGTAGGAGAAGCATAAGATGCCAATCTGCGCCCACCCACTCCTGCGCCCATGCCCACTGTACTTTAGGAATGGTGTCGGGTGAGCAGAGCTCTTAGATGAGGTCTTAGAAAGGGCTTCCTGATTATTAAGGGAAACTTGGATGTTGGGTGTGATGAAGGCCGTGGTGCATGTGTGGGTCAGCTTAGCTTATAACGAGAGGAGTGGTTTCCCTGTGGGAAGTAGGGGCCTGGGAAGTTCCAGCGTGTGCCCACGTCTAGGCAGAAAAGGAGTCATTGCTAAAAAGGGGGGACTTAAGATGGGAAAGAAATGGGGGAACCACCAGGCGTGGTGGCACACACCTTTAATCCCAGCACTACCAAGGCAGGGCAGGGGCGGATCTCTGTGAGTTCAAGGCCAGCCCAGTCTTCATAGCGAGTTCTAGGCCATATGGGGCTACAGAGAGACCGTGTCTCAAAAAGACAAAAAACAAAACAATAAAACAAAACAAAAAGAAATGGGAGAACAAAAGCCACTGCAAAGAAGGGGTCACACTGTGGGCAGGATTGGGGTGCAGCCACTGCTGCTTAATGTTCTCATTTCCAGTGGAACTCTTCCTGGTCTGTTCAGACCCTGTCAGTTGTTGGAGTGGGAGGGAATTTGAAGAGCTTTCTGAGAATGATATGTTCTTCTCAGTTCAATAGTTCTGCAAAGAATAGATTCTAAGGGTTGATTAAGTTGAGACTGTGTGTTCATGCCTGTGTATGTTTTTGTCTCAATGCAGGTATGTGTGAAAATGTTCATGTGTTTTTGGAAGCCAGAGGTTGACATTCACTGATTCCATATGTTACTTTCCTCATTATTTTTTAATTTAGAAATTTTATTTATTACTATTACCTATGCATGCATATATCCTGTGTGGAGTGGCTCCCATTCGTCATGACACTCAGAACGACTTTGTGGGTCAGTTTTCTCTCTCTACCTTTATGTGGGTTTTGTGGATTATACTGAATTTTCCAATTTGCCAGGCAAGTGCTACTGAGCCATCTTCTTGCCCTCCACTTTCTTTATCAAAATATGCTCTCTGGATCGGGCATGGTGGCACACGCCTTTGATCCCAGCACTTGGGAGTCAGAGGCAGGTGGATCTTCTTGAGTTCAAGGCCAGCCTGGTCTACATAGTTCTAGGACAGCTGGGACTACAGAGAGACCCCATCTCAAAAGACCACAAAATAACAACAACAACAACATGCCCTCTAACAAGGAGTTAACCAGTTCTCTTAGACTAGAAACCCAGCCTGCTCTAGGCATCCTGTGGTCTCTACTTCTCACTACTGTGATTGGAGGCATGTGTACTGTGATCATTTTTTTATTTAGTCCAAGGAATCCAGTTCCTTATCCTTTTCCTTATGTCATGCCCACTTTACAACTCAGCTGTTTCTGTGACCTCAAACTGAGGGTTTATTTAGCATTTTACCTTCTGTGCTGATAGTAAACCGCTTGTGATCTTTGTATTTTGTCTTGGAATTCGGTTCATAAGAGGGAGAGCTGTTCTTTTATGTGTTCCTAACAGAAGAGTCTTAAGTGCCAGGTTGAAGGGTCCCCATGGGAACAGCCATTCATTTCCTTATGGCTTGTGGCTTTAATGGAAAGAGAAGCCTGGCTCATGTGGCCAGCATCTGATGAAACTGCTTTCAATGGGAGAGTGATGAGACGCAAGGAAGCTGAGGTTGTGCTTACATTTGTCTCTGGGTGTTTTGAGTCCCTTAAAAGTTATTTATTATTCTCTGTATGAATTTTTGCTCTGCATGTATGTAAGTGCACCATCTGCATACAATGCCCATGGAGGACCCTGAGGCAATCGGAAAGAATTATCCCGAAAAAGCTGAGGTTAGACTTGGGCTTGTGCATATCCTGATAGTCATTATAGGCTTGAGAGTCTTTCCCAGTGACAGCACTGATTATAGTTCGGTAAGGAAAGGGTTTATTTATTGTCAGGGAGAACTACAACTGTAGGAGAGGCGAGTGCCTGCTGTTGGAGGTTGTGCTGGATAACTTCAGTGTCAACTTGACACACCTGGGTTGAGGGAGCCTCCACTGGAGAATTACCTCCTTTGGTTTGGCCTGTTGCTATGTCTGTGGAGGATTTTCTTGATTGTTGAGTGATGTAGGAGGGTTCGGCCCACTGTGGGTGGTGCCACCCCTGGGTAGGTTGCTGTGTGCTGTGTAATAAGAAAGCAGCTGGCCGGGTGTGGTGGCGCACGCCTTTAATCCTAGCACTCAGGAGGCAGAGACAAGTGCTAGAACTTGTCGAGTTCAAGTCCAGCACTGGTCTTACAGAGTGGAGGAGTTCAGTCCAGGACAGCTGGGGCTACAGAGAGACTGTCTGGAAAAGACCAAAAAAAAAAAAAGCAGTTGAGCATGGGCCAGGGGAGCGAGCCAGTGAGCAGCGTTCCTCCTTGGCCTGTGCTTCAGCTCCTGCCTCCAGGTTCTTGCCCTGAGTTCCTACCTGGGGCTCCCTAAGTGATGAACTGTGGTCTGGGAGATGGAAGATAAATAAACCTTTTCCTCCCCAAGTTGGTATTGGTGAGAGTGTTTTGTCACGGCAATGGAGAAGCAAAACCAGAGCAGAGGTCCAGAGACTCTGTCATCCCAATGGTCTAATAGAATGGATCTTCCTCTGCATTGAACTCACAGAGATCCTCCTGTCTCTGCCTCCCAAGTGCTGGGATTAAAGCTGTGCACCACCACGCCAGCCTCCTCTGCTCCTCCAAAGGCCTGCTTTCTGATTGTTGAGCTATGTAAACAGCTAGCCATGCTTCTCCACCCAGAAAAGCTGAATGCCTTCTGACAATGTAAGCCAAAATATAACCTTTATGTGTTATCCTTTTAAGTTTCTTGTCAGGCATTTGGTCACAGCAAGGAGAAAACTTTCTGGTACTTTTAATATTCATTTAAATAATGGATCCTGTGGAAGTAGCTTTTGTGTCTTTTTGGCTGTAGGATTATCAGTTTTGCTGATATAAATACATACATACATATATCCACATTCATACTTAGAGACAACCAGTGTTGTCCTGAAATCATGCCAATGCTCCATCTTGTTTCCAGAGTGCTGATCTAACATATATGAGCCACTGTGCCTGTCTTGCATAATGATCTCTGAATCTAGTAGGCAAACTTTGATACATGTGTCCTAGTCCGGGACAAACAGTCTGCAGCCTCCTATTCTGTGCACATTGGCTAGTTGTGGGTGTCTCTTTAATCACTATTTGCTACATGAAGAAGTTTCATTGACAAGAACTGAGAGATCCATTATATTATTGTGCTCACCCAATGTTATGTGACCTGTCCAGCCACAGGTTTGTTCCTACACCTGACATCAATGTTAGATACAGGCTCTGTTTGTGAAGTGGACTTCAAATCTAATCAGAAAAGGTCGGTTACTCCTATAACACTTGTGGAGCCATTGTACCACTGGGCATATCTTGCTAGTGGTGCTAGCACAGAGGATTCACAGCAGGTAATATTGTTGTTCAGTCCTCTCTCTGGTAACATATGCAGTGCCTTCTAACACTACCAATGTTAGTCATAGAGATGAAGCTTTGAAGTCAGCACCAACATGATCTCTCCTTCTTCCTTCCACAGCTTGTGTGTGTAGTGTCTTCAGCAATTGGACCTTACCGTGATGTTTTGCTGGGTCACCAAGACCAGGGGCAATTGCTGGTGTTCCTTGAGGGTTCATGGGATCCTGGTCAACAGTTTCAAAAGAGCCAGTCCATGTCCCTGGATAGTACTTCTATATTAAGCTTTATCTACTTCAGAAGAGGGGACAGAAACATTGTAAGAGGAGAGTTGGTATGTGACTAGGAATCAAAGTCTTGAAGTCTGCTGGGAACCTGTTCATATAAGCTTACAGACATGGTGGCGGCATAGACAAGACCCACAGAACTCAATCATACAAAGCCCAGAACTGGGGAAGGGGGCAGGAAACCCCTACTTTAGCTGAGGATCTATTGGCAGTTGGTCGCTACTTGGTGAGGGAGGAGAATTGATCTTCTTTAAGGGAGTGATAAGCTGTCTAGGCTCCAGTGGATGAAATCACAGCAAGGGACATCAGGGTACACAAACTTGACTCAATATGTCTTTATCATATATGACAAAATGCATAAAATCCTGTGGGCAGGCTATGGGGAGGGTCCAGATATGTGAGGAAGCCTAAATATGATTAAGATGTATGAAATCAGCCGGGCATGGTGGCGCACGCCTTTAATTCCTAGCACTCCGGAGGCAGAGGTAGGCGGATTCTTTTTGAGTTCAAGAGCCAGCCTGGTCATACAGAGCGAAGTTCCAGGACAGCTGGGGCTACGGGATACCTGCCTCTGAAAAGACCAAAAAAAAAAAAAAAAAAAAAAAAGATGTTGAAATCCACAAATTTCATAAAAAAATATACACTAAAAAAGGACTTGGAGAGATGGCTCAGTGGTTAAGTGCCCTGTCTGCTCTTGCAGAGGACCTGGGTTCAGTTCCCAGCATATACATGGAGGCTAACAACAATTCACAACTCTAGTTTCAAGGGATCTCGCTCCCTCTTCTGTTGTCTCTGAGCACTGTGTGAAACAGCTGGACTCAGATACACACACACGATATGCTCATAGACATAAACTAAAATGAAATATTAAAAACCAAACAGGGAGTCCATTCCTGACAGTGGATTNCAGCATCTAACATGATATGGATCATCCAACACAATTCACAACTCTTAGTTTCAAGGGATCTCGCCACCCTCTTCTTGTTGTCGTCTGAGCACTGTGTGTAAACAGCTGACTCAGATAACACACACCACGATATACTCATAGACATAAATAAAAATGAAAATATTAAAACCTAAACAGGCGTCCGATGTCCTGACAGTGGGATTTGTGTTTGTCTGGCTATGGTGTCTAGTAGCAGTAATGTCTTTCTGATATGGGTTAATTCCTTTGATCTCTATATATTGTATATGTAAATAGTTTAAGAAGAAGCTTGTGTGGCTAAGATATTTCATATGATGCATTGTTTTTTGAAACAGGGTCTCCCTGTAGCCTCAGGTAACCTAGAGTCACCATGTAGACTAGGCCGACAGTAACCTCACAGAGATCAACCTGTCTCTTGTCTCCTCCCACCAACCTTTAGAGTGCTTTGATTGAAGGCATGTTCCACCGTGACTGGCTATATGACTTTTTCTAAAGGACTAAGTGTTAGTTATCCCTCCCTACTCCCCGCCTTGCACTGCCCTCCCATTCCCATCCTCTTTAATCTCCTAGAGATGTATTCTTCTTCTTTCTCATGCCATTGCTATTTTCCTTGAATCTGGTTTAGATTATCCAGTGAAGCCCACTTCATTAATCATTGTCTTTCTCTTTATTATATTATAAACAAATATAGTATATATATATATATATATATATATTATATTGTACAAGATTAATGATTACTAATCAGACTAGGGTCCCTTGCTACCCCCCCACGCCTACCTCTTCTAGAGTACATTTTCAATCTCTTTGTCAAAAGTCAAGTTGTTGTAACTATGTGGACTTCTACCTGGGTCCTCACTTCTATTCCATTGATTGATGTGTGTGTTTTGATGCTAGTACCATCTCTTTTTATGATTATAGCCCTCTGGTGTTATTTGAGATTAGGGATGGTAATTTCTCTAGCAGTTCTTTATTGCTTTTTATAATTATAGCCCTCTGGTGTTATTTGAGATTAGGGGTGGTAATCTCTCTAGCAGTTCTTTATTGCTGAGGATTGTTTGGCTATCCTATGCTTTGTTGTTGTTGTTATTGTCCTGATTTTTAAAGTGTGGCCATTAATTTTGTCCTTTGGTCTTTACCTTATTTTTCAGGAAATCCTTGAAGTGTGTTAGGGAAAACATCACTATGTTGTTCTTTGACTTTGACAGTTGCTAAACACTTGCTGATACTTGTCTGTTTTCCATTCAGTACAAAATCATCTGGTTTGGCAGTTCCTGAATTTTTCTCTTAAGGAAATGAAATCATGAATTTTGACGACCCTGCCTCCTGCCATACCCTATCCCAATCCTTTCTCGCTCCCTCTTTTCTACCTGAGATGGGTGTTTTGCTACAATCATAGGCTGACTTAGACTCCTGTACTCATATGAACCTTTTTTTTTTTTTTTTGTCTTTTTAAGACAGGGTGTCCCTATGGCCCCAGCTGGCCTGGAACTGGAACTCACTCTATAGACCAGGCTGGCCTTGAACTCACAGAGATCTCCCTGCCTCTGTCTCCTGAGTGCTAGGACCAAAGGTGTACGCCATCACACCCAGCTTAAAGATGATTCTTAGCCACCATTTGGGTGCTGGGAATCGAACCTAGGACCTCTGCAAGAGCACTTGGCACTCTTAACCGCTGAGCCATCTCTCCAGCCCTCATGTGAACCTTCTGTCTTATTCTCTGTCACAGCTGTGACTATACACTTATGTTAATGTCACTGAGAACTCTGAGATTTTTCCGAAGCACATCATCTTTATACTTTATTTACATTTGACATTACCTAAAATAATTGAAAAGTACTATTTTATGATCTTTAAATATTAACTATGTAGCATAATTATTATTTGACTAAAATTGTTCTGCAGTAGCTGTAGAGATGGGTCAGTGGTAAACAGCAATGACTACTCTTGCAGAAAACCCAGGTTCTAGTCCCAGTACCCATATGGGCGTCTAACAATCATCATTAACTCCAGTTCCAGGGAAACCCTCTTCTGCCCCCCAGGGCATTGCAAAACACAGATGCACTTACATATATGTAGCCAATACACTCATACATATAAAATAGTATATAATTAAAAAAAATTGTGCTTGAGTAAGCTACTTACAGCAGCATATGCATTGTTTCTTCAGAAAGCACCTAGAATGGGTTCATGTGGTGGCATGTGTGAATTTGTGCCCAGCAGGAAAGCTGGTTACACTCAATGCTTCCCATTATTTGGGGTCACAGGTGCTGATCCTCTAGTTATATCTGTGAGTTTTGATTGGATTAATGAGCTTTCACAAGGAGAACCATTCATAATATACCATAGAGTTTGTATAAATCATTTATGCTAGATGATTTACCATTTATGTTCCTACAATCTGCCAAATGTTATATTTCCTCATACCATCAAAATTTTAACAATGTATGCAGGGTTTTCTAAGGACAGGAAGGCTCTCGCATGCTAATTTATATATGTTCAGTACCTCAGGTGGTCGTACTGTTTTAAGGTAGGAAGTAGACATGCAGCAAAGAAAGAGAGTTGGGGCGGAGCAGCTGTACATCCTATGCCCTGGGCCCAGTAGTGAGAGGAGCATCCCTTCAGTGCTTTCTCCTTTCAGAACCACCCAAAGTTTGCATTAGAACTTCTTTGTCATGGAACAGAATCTGCATAGCACAGAATTGTATGAACATATTATCAGTGGAGTCTATGGGATGTTTAGGATTCTGTGACATTTGAGGATGTGGCTGTGAACTTCACCCAGGAAGAGTGGGCTTTGCTGGACCCTTCTCAGAAGAATCTCTACAGAGATGTGATGTTGGAAACTTTCAGGAACTTCAGTTTTATAGGTAAGAATATAATCGTTCCTTCCCTTAGTATACTAAAGAACAGGCATTCCTTATAATTGATGCTCTTCTGTGATTTAGAATACTGAAAGGGAAGAATATGGTGAACAAGTCAGACGTGGTTCATATACTCTAAAGCTAGAAGCTAAGTTTTCAGTAATTTCTAATTCATCAAAATTTTCTTCAACTGCATTTTAGGAAACAGTTGTGAAGATGATAATATTAAAGACCATTACAAAAGCTCTGGGAAGAATCTAAGGTAATTCGATAACAATAGAAGACTATTTCATTTGAAGGAATTTAAATAAGATTTGTACTTATTTTATTTTATTTATTCTTTTATGTGTATGAATGTACTGTCTGCATGTAGGTTGGTGCACTCCTGTCATGCAATGCTGTGGAGGTCAGGAGAGGGTGTCAGATTCCCCTGGAACTGGAGTTAAAGACGGTTCTCAGCCGCCATGTGAGTGCTGGGGATCGATTCTGGGTCCTCTGCAAGAGCAGTCAGTGCTCTTAACTGCTAGGTCATCTCTCCAGCCCCATTATTATTTTTTTATTCTTTTTTTAATGTGTATGAGTGTACTGTCTGCATGTAGATTGGTGCACCCATGTCGTGCAATGCTGTGGCGGTCAGAAGAGGGTGTCTTATTCCCCTGAAATTGGAGTTAAAGTTGGTTCTTAGCCACCATGTGGGTGATGGGAACTGAACCCAGGTCCTCTGGAAGAGCAGTTGGTGCTCTTAACTGCTGAGCCATCTCTCCAGCCCCACTTATTTTATTATTTATTTATGTGTGTGGCTGTGTGGAGGTGTGTGTGTGTCTGATGTCTCTCTGTGTGTGTGTCTTTGGAAACCTGCGTGCATGTGTGCATGGAATTCAGAAGAAGTTCTTGAACTCATGTAGTTGGAATTACAAGAGGTCATGAGCCACCTCTCTTGGGGGCTGGCAATCAAACTCTGGTCCTCTGGAAGGGCCATTAAAAGCATCCTATTAAAAGTAGTATTATATGAACATTTATAAATAAATAAACAATAAGCACAACTTTATTTTTTATGATTAGGAAATGTAACATTTACCTCAGTTTAAAAATCCAATGCAGTGTTGTTTGCAGGACATTCCACCTGCAAACAATACTAGGAAATTATGTTAACAAATGTCACTCTTTTTATAATAGCCTTGGAAACCATATTATAGAATTATCAGTCTATTTAGTTTCTAACAATTCAGGTATGTTGGAAGACATATACTTTACCTAATATTGGGAATAATATATGACCTACAGTTTATAATAAATACCAGTAAATTGATTTTGACTAATATAGTTGTCTTTTTTACAGAAGTTCCATGATTGAGATACTCTGTGAGCATAAAGGAGATTTTCAGGATGGAAAAACTTCCAGTTGGAAAGCAAATGACAATATGATTGTGAAGATTCCTAGTGCCCTACCACCATGTGACAGTGATGTGTGCGGAAAGGTTTCCATATGCCGTTCACCCTTTATTAACCGTCCTCCCTCTCGCTCTCAGTACAAATCATATGAGTATGAGGAATACGGAAACAAGCCAGAAAACCCTAACACTCCCACAAGCTGTCAAAGACACACGAGAACTCGCAGTCTGAATGGACCTTTAAAAAAAAAGACATTAAATTATTTTGATTTTCAACATTTGTTGGTAATACATCAAGAAACAGACAGTACAGAAAATTTCTATCGATGCAAAAACTATAGAAAGGCCTCTGCTTATGGCAGTTCACTGTGCACATCTGGAGAAACTCAAACTGTCAGAAAGCAATATCAGTGTAATATATGTGGGAAATATCTGAGTTCTTCTACTTCTCTTCAAGGACATAAAAGAATTCATAGTGGTGAAAGACCCTATGCATGTAAACAATGTGGTAAGGCCTTCACATTTCCTTATTCCTTACTGTTACATGAAAGAAGACACACTGGAGAAAAGCCGTATGTGTGTAAACAGTGTGGTAAAGCCTTTAGCTCTCCCAGTAGTCTTCAGACACATGAAAGAACACACACTGGAGAGAAACCTTATGCATGTAAGCAATGTGGTAAAGCCTTTAGACATAAGAGTCATCTTCACTCACATGAAAAAACTCATACTAGAGGAAAACCATATGAATGCAAACAATGCAGTAAAACCTTTAGATATCACAATTATCTTAAGTTGCATGAAAAAATTCATGTTGCAGGAAAACCATATGAATGTATGCAGTGTGGTAAAGCCTTTAGATATAACAGTCATCTTCAAAGTCATAAAAAAACACACACTGGAGAGAAGCCCTATTCATGTAAAGAATGTGGTAAAGCTTTTAGATATCATAGATCTCTTCACTTACATGAAAAAATTCATACCGGAGAAAAACCATATGAATGTAAACAATGTGGTAAAGCCTTTAGATATCTCAGATATCTTCGCTATCATGTAAAAATTCATATGGGACAAAAACCATATTTATGTAAACAATGTGGTAAAGCCTTTATATATCCCAGATCTCTTCAGCTTCATGAAAAAATTCATACTGGAGTAAACCCCTATGAATGTAAACAATGTGGTAAAGCCTATTCGTGTAATAGTCATCTTCAAAGACATGAAAATATCCATACTGGAGAGAAACCTTATGCATGTAAAGTATGTGGAAAAGCCTTTAGACGGTCCAGCAATCTTCAAAGACATGAAAATATCCATACTGGAGAGAAACCTTATGTATGTAAACAATGTGGAAAAGACTTTAGACAGTCCAGCAGTCTTCAAAGACATGAAAAAATTCATACTGGAGAGAAAGCTTATGCATGTAAACAATGTGGAAAAGCCTTTAGACGGCCTAGTCACCTTCAAGAACATGAAGGAATCCATACTGGAGAAAAACCATACGAATGTCAACAATGTGGTAAAGCCTTTAGATGTAAAAGTAAACTTCGAAGACATGAAAAAATTCATTCTGGAGAGAAACATTAAAATTCATACTGTAGAAAAACCTTATGACTATAAACAATGATAAGGCCTTTAAAAGTATGTATCTTCTTCAAAGGCATGAAAAAACACATCCTGGAGAGAAACTCTATGTAAAGAATGTAGAAAAAGCCTTTATGCTGTACCTTAAAAGTGCTGGGGAAAAATGCATAATGGAGAGAAACTGTATGCATGGAAACAGTGTGGTAAAACATTTAGAAATAATTATCTTGAAAGACATGAAAAAAATGCATGAGAGGAATTGTATCAATGGAGAGGAAATTGCTTGAGAGCAGTTTATCTTTTCCTCTGGCTCTTAAATTTTTTGTAATGACTTTAGATCAGTTTGCATGGTGATTGTGGATAGACATATCTATCTGTGGCTATTATTGACCCACGATGCCAGAGCAATACTTTTTCTCAGGATATTCATCAGGGATTCTGAGTCTTTGTGGTATACCATCCATTGTGAAAGGAATTTTCCTTTCATGATGGTTTGAAACTCGCCAAAACAGTGATCTGTTAGGCATGAAGTGAAGTGTTAAGAAACCAATGTGAGAGGCACATGGCATCCACCTAACAGAACAATAGCAGTTGCTTCCTCAGTGGGGCCTATGACCTCTCTGGTAACTTTTATTCCCTGGCTTATCATATCAGACATGAATTTTTTTCCCATGGAGTGGGCTGTAAATCCAATCTGAAAGCTGGCTGTTGTACCCAAAGAGTAGTTGTTCATTGATTGCACCAGTAGGCACATTCTGACTATCCCTATGTACTGGAGCACAGAGGGTGTGTATTTGAGCAAGACCATTGGTGACAATTCTGCCCCAGCAATCTGCATTGCCCCTGGCACAATGCAAGCCATCTAGTATGGAGAAAGCCTCTACCTTATTCCAGCGTCATTTCTTGACGTCCTGCAACCTGAGCACCTGATGTCTTCAGCAGTAATTGTGTACCATCTAGTTTCAGCATGTAAGCAATGTTAGTGACAGTGGCCTCATGGTTTGTGGACACATGCTCACCTGCCTTTGCCTTCCAAGTGGTAGTGTTAAAGGACTGTGCCCAAACACCTGGCTGCTCATTGGACAGCAGTCCTGAATTCAGGCTGCATTGCGCATGTGCAGCCTAGAGTGCACTTGGCGCCATGAGCTGATTGATGTGTTCAGTTGTGTGTCCCTTTCTGGGTATGCCTCATGAGCTGGAGTGACATGTGATGATGTAGAGGTCTGGCCTTGGCTACTAGGAAGGTGATGTCATGCAATGTGGGGGCTGTTTGTCCCAAACTTATAGAAGCTGCCGGTTGCGTGTAATAAGCAGATCTGCACCCTCTGACGTGGTTCCTGGGAATGTTACTGGAGTAACCTTGCGCATGTGCCCTCTCCAGCCTGTTCCAACGAGGGTCTAACAGCAGCTGCCAATAACCTATTAAAACAACCCAGCTTCTTTGGGTTTCTGAGGTAGGATCCGTACTTTTGAGCCTGATTGCCATTGGTTGAAGTCTGTGCAACAGTATTTGTGAAATGAATAGCCCTGTCATGGTAATTTACATAACGCTGATTTGGGTTAAATCCTTGTTTAATACTTCACCTGTTCCTCTCTTGCTTGGAAATGATTGTAAGAGGCAGTGTGCACATTGTGAGGGTATTTCCATCTGTCACTGATTGACATAGATAATATATGTTGTGTTTGCCAATACTTAAGGGATGGATTGGCTTTGATTGTGAACAGAGAACCCTTGTGACTGGCACCTAAATAAAGAAATGTGAGCAAAAATCACTGTTTCTGACCTTCATGCGTTTTCTCCTTTCTGGTGTGTGTGCCTACCCTTGTGGCTGCTGCTGTCGCTGCCAGAATCCTCCAGTAACAGACCGCAGCTCCACTGACCTTCCAACATGGACTTAGTAACAGCAACTCGAGTAACTTTCCAGATCTCTTCTGCCACAGTGGAGTTGATGAGGCATGCAGCTTCTGGGACGTTGCTTCTCCTCACATAGACATTGCTGGACTATCTCTATCACTCTGAGATAATCTACTTAGTCCCTTTTGATGGCATATGTACAGTCTGTTGCCTCTGTTCTTCTAAAGCATTCTTTCTCACATAGTTTCTGGTAACAAGTTCAGTTGTAGAGAAACAGAATTAATGGATGGTGATCTTCCGTTGGCCAAGCTTTTCTGTAGAAAAACCCAGTTCTCTACAATTGACCCAGTACAACCTGTTTACTGCACCAGAGAAATAAGTTTCTGTTAGAAAAAACAATCTTTAAATCTGTGTTATAAAGGGACTTAAATTTCAAACAAACATTAGTTTAATTACTTTTATTTGTTTTTTAATTTATTTTATGTGTATGAGTGTATTGTCTGCATGTAAGTAGGTGCACCTGTGTTGTGCAATGCTGCAGAGGTCAGAAGAGGGTGTTGGATTCCCCTGGAGTTAAAGAAGGTTCTTAGCCGCCATGTGAGTGCTGGGAATTGAACCCATGCGGGTGCTGGGAATCGATCCCGGGTCCTCTGCAAGAAGCAGTCGGTGCTCTTAACCACTGAGCCATCTCTCCAGCCCCTAATTACTTTTATTTATGTGTATGAGTGTATTGCTTGCATGTATGTAAGTGCACCTGTGTCCAGCAATGCTCACATAGCACAGAGAAGGGTGACAAATCCCCTGGAACTAGAGTCACACACCATGTGGATGCTGAAACCAATCCTGGGTCCTGTGAAAGAGCAGCCAGTGTTCATACCCAGTGAGTCATCTCTCTAGCCCAGTTTAATTTTTTTTTTTTTTCATTTTGAGAAAGGGTTTCCCTGTAGCTCTAGCTGTCCTGGATCTCACTATGTAGGCCAGGTTGGCCTTAAACTCACAGAGATTCGCCTGCCTCTGCCTCCTGAGTGCTGGGATTAAAGGTGTGCCCACCACGCCCAGCCAGTTTAATTTTATTGTGAAAAGAAAAATGCCCCTAGGATGGTTAACATGTTTTGCTAGCATTCACATACAAATTTTAAAATTTTTTATTATTATTTTATGTGCATTGCTGATTTTCCTGTATGTCTCTTGGTATACCCATTTGTGCAGTGCCTGCATAGGCCTGTCTATCTGGATGATTAATGAGAAAAGACTATTGATTTTAGATAAAATTGAGCTTTGCATGGTACCATTGTCCTAATGTAAAACAAAAAACAGAAACATTCAGTCTGTTACTAAAGGTCTGTAGGAGTTACAAAGAAGTTTATAAGAGATGAAAGAGGATATTGTGGGGGGCTGGAGAGATGGCTCAGAGGTTAAGAGCACTGACTGCTCTTGCAGAGGACCCAGGTTCGATTCTCAGCACCCACATGGTGGCTAAGAACCATCTTTAACTCCAGTTCCAGGCGAATCTGACACCCTCTTCTGACCTCTGAGGCACTACACGACATGGGTGCACCAACCTACATGCAGACAGTACACTCATACACATAAAAAAGAAAAAAAGAAAAGGATGATTGGAAGATTGTAATGTAATAGATCATTCCTAGGATTGATCCTAGGAAATACAGATTATTATTAATACATTAATCAGTAGTTTTAAATTTTGTCTCTTGGAATATTTGGCAAAATAAGATGTAGAAAAGGCCCAGCAAATATAAGTACAACAAGAAGCCCAGGGATAGCTTGAGCCTTCAAGGTCATTTTCCTTCACAGCCCAGTACCTGCTATGTCATAGAAACCCAAAAATGAAGACAAGGTTCGAGAGAGGGGGAGTCATTACTATAGGTGTGAAAGAAACCAATGGAAAGGAACTACTGTTAACGGAATTCTAAAAGAAAAATGGACTCTCACCCCAGCACCTGAAAATAAGTCATTGCTGAAAGATTTTGTCAAATTCTTTAATGTGTGGATGTGCCTTCAACGTCAGTGTGGCCTGAGCTTGAAGGATAATGGTGCCGAAGATTTGGTTGTGGGATCTCCATACAGATGGCCACATAGCATCTCAGGTAGCTCTTGATATTATAAAGTGATTGATTTTCTTTTCACACTGAAGATTTTTTCTTTGTCTAAATAATTAACCAGATCCTTTTTTGTTTTGTTTGTTTTGTTTTTGAAGCAAAGTCTCCCTGTAGCCCCAGCTGTCATGGAACTCTGTAGATCAGGCTGGCCTTGAACTCACAGAGATCTGTCTGCCTCTGCCTCCTACATGCTGGGATTAAAGACAGTGCCACCAGTTCCTTTTAAAAAGATATATATTGGGGGGCTGGAGAGATGGCCTAGTGGTTAAGAACACTGACCGCTCTTTTTTTTTAATTTTTATTTATTTCTGTATGTGTATCAATGCACTGTCTGTGCACCCGTGTCGTGCAATGCCGCGGAGGTCAGAAGAGGGTGTTGGGTTTCCCTGGAACTGGAGTTCTCCTGGAATTGGAGTTTCAGACGGTTCTCGGCCGCCATGTGGGTGCTGGGGATCAAACCTGGGTCCTCTGTAAGAGCGGTCGGCGCTCTTAACCGCTAGGCCATCTCTCCAGCCCCCCACCGCTCTTACAGAGGACCCAGGTTTGATCCCCAGCACCCACATGGTGGCTAAGAACTGTCTGTAACTCCAATTCCAGGAGAACTCCAGTTCCAGGGGAAACCAAGACCCTCTTCTGACCTCCGTGTCATTGCATGACACGGGTGTACAAACCTACATGCAGACAGTACACTCATACACATACAAAAAGAAAAAAAGAAAATATGTGTAAGCTTACTCTGTATATAATAAATGGATATGGTATTAATTATACTCAAACTAACTCTAATAAAAACTCTCCCTTATACTGTGTGCATCTCAGCACATTACTAACACATTATCTCTTTACAAATTCTGGACAGAGAACCTATATTGGAAGGATTTTAAAGCCTGCTAGATCCTACAGTTCTAAGGTCAGAGACTCAGATAGTCACTGCAGAGCTTTGTAGAAGTCATTCCAATAAAGTGACATTTTTTCCTAACCAAGTGCTATAAACCCCTGGCTACCCATGCCCATCTTGTGTTTGAGGATGCTTTCAGAGACACAACATAGGATCCAGACATCTTTCAGAGAGATGTCTCTAGAGGAACTCTCCTATCTCTAAGGATCTCTATGATCGTTACTGATACATTTCCTGCTTCTATTGAAAATTCCAAGGGAAGCATGGAATTTTTATTCTTGCAGTGTGACCACTAGGCTTGCTGCCCCTGCCCCCATGCCTGTTCTCCAACATGCAGTATGTCTTCCTGGAACATTTACCACAGTATACCTTTCCTTCCTTAAGTTTGCTTCTTGTCAGGTATTTAGCCAGAGCGAGCAGACAAGTAACGTATACACTCACGATTCTATTATCAAGTCCCTAGTGGGAGCTCACCCAGCATTTCCAACTGCCCAGGGGAATGTGAAACCTGTGGAAGTATGTAATGGAAAAAATAGCATACAAGGAACTTCCAGGCTGGTGGAAACAACTGTGACATTGATGGATCAGAGTCCAGAGCACTTCCTGAGGCTTCCAGGTAGTGTTCCAGAATGGGTCAGGGATGCACAGCTAGTGATAGAACGGGACAGCTTATTAGGAAAGACAAGTGCACTGAGAAGCATAGTTACAGGCTGGAGAGGAAGAAAAGGGGAGGGGCTCAGAACCACCAGCCCCAGACCGTGGTGACCCTTGATAGGTCATTTCAAATCTCCTGGCTTTCCCCCAGGACCGGTGAGCTTTTCTCACGCACTCTGTCTCTTTCACAAGGAGAGGTTTCCAATCTCCTTCCTAAATGGCTTTCTTCTAGTTAATTTTCACTGCTCTTTTCTTAGGCTCTATGCAAGGGGTCTCACTTGTATAATAAGGATTACATGAAACAACCATAAAGATCTAAGTGTTAATCCAGTCTGAGCACAATTATAGAAGTAGGATGGGAGTGTGTGTTTCTGAATTCTCGGTGCTGGGGGAGGGAGACCACAAACAAGTGGATTCCTTAATCTCTTTGGCCAGCCAGCCCAGCAGAACTGATGAATTCCAGGTTCAGTGAATTCCAGTTTGAGAAAAAAAGGGGAGGGGGTGATGTCATCAGGAAAACATGGGCTATTGACCTCTGGCCTTCGGACAGTGAGCACGCACCCATGTATATCCACCAACACCCCCATCCAAAGACGTGCAAATTAGGAAAAGAAGCACCTGTATGTATGCTAAGATCTCAAAAAAAAAAAAAAATTCAGCTGAAAATAAGAACACTTTGATCCATTAATGCAGGAGTTTGCCTCAGCAAGTCCCTGCTTTATAATCAGCAGTCCTAGAAGGAGAAGATATCTGCAAATTACTGCATGTTAATTACCACATGTCTGCCAAGGGCAACCCAAAGGTCTAAATAAGGTTCTCTTTTTTTTATTTACCCAAGTCACAAGTCAATCACTGTGGGAAATTGGCAGGAATTGATTGAAAATATTGCTAGGTAAGCAGTCAATTACATTTAAGTTTAACAATAGATTACACCTAAAATTCAGGGGTGAAAGTTCGAGTCAATATCCCCTTTAAGGATTAAAGTATTCAAAGCATGAAAGGAGGTAAGGAGTGGAAATATAGACAAATTTTTATACATTTGAAACTGTCAAAATAAATATTAACATGTAAACACAATTTTTATGAGTGGATTATGAATGCAAAGTAGCATGCACCTTTAAACTACAGCATTTACCTTAGCATCTTGTCTTACTGAGAAACTGCTTCACCTAGGTGCATGCATCCAACTCTGTGAGGTCGCCAATGCTTCCTGCCGTTGCCAGCTTGGCTCCTACTTCTCGCTGGGTCCATGCTGCTTCTTCCCAGGGTGGGCTGCCTGTCCATTTCCTTTCCAGCCAGGAGAGGATCCATCCCAGCTGGGTCTAGTGGCTCCTCCCCTTCTGTGGACAGCCTGTGCCCACGTGCTCAGGGAGAAGGTTCACACCACGTTCCAGGACCAGTGCTCACAGAGCCTCGCCCACACTCACCCAGGAGTACTCATGCCCGGATCCTGGTAGCAGAGGGGGGAACCTGGGTTCTTTCATCCACGGGTGCTCCTGAATGGACCGCCCATTCCGAGGCCCTGATTGGCTAGTCAGGCTTGAGTGACAGAACCAGGTCCCATAGGGAGAGGGAACTGAAGGGACAAGTTCACATGACAAAACAGCCCTGGGTTTTGCCGTCTTCTTGCACTCAGTAGGTGCTTCTTGCCCCCCCCCCCCCTGTTCACAGGATGACTACTGTATGCATCCACTGTCCAATCGAGTGATCCCCGCCCCACAACTTGAAGGACACCAGCCCAGGCCAGGCCAAATTGGAACAAGATCTGATGTTCTCCAGGAATCAGAAATTGCAGTGAGACATGGAAAGGACGCTCACAGCTTATCTCTCGGGTTAGCGTTTTTCAGCCAAAAACTAACACATGCCGAGCCTTGGTTACTAAAAGACCTGACAGTGTTATAGTAATGGAGATAGACAGCCGAAGGGCAGTCTGGAGCCTTCATCTCTGCTCCCTGTGGTTACCCAGGATAGGAGCCTTTCCTGTAAACTTTACCCAGGGCAGAAGTCTTTGTTATCTATCTGTAAACCAGGCCAGGATGTCACGTTTGTTTTCTATAGACCAATATACCACAGTCCGGTGGCCTTTGTGTTTGCCTCTTACCTGTTTTACCAATTGTGTGTTACGTGATTTTTTTGTTTGCATTTGTCTCAGGGATAAAAAGGGTCTGAGAGACTCAGTCACACTGCTGGCTCCATTATGGAATGCCGGCCAGGTAGTAGCATGAAGTAAACTTCCTCTCCTCACCTAACCTTAGCTTTGATTTCATGATTTCCCTCAACCTTAGCATCCTCCTGTCTTGCCAACACTCTGGAAATGACCAGTTCAAGTCCAGCCTGGGCTATAGGAGACAATTGCCCCAAATCAGCAAAATTACTAATTTTTTTGTTGTTCTCTTAGTTGCTAGCCTTAGCCTTTAAAGTTTATATTAGGAAGAAATAATGGAAACTAGAGCATCAGTCCTTGAAATAGGGAATCAAAACTAAAGATACCGAAAGTTAACTTGTAACAAAATAAATATAATTGGTACCCACTTAGCTATACTGATAGTGGAAATAAGTCTGGCACACAAAGAAAGAAATCACTACTCCAATTCAAAATGTCTCAGCAAGACAAACTTTACCTCTGATCTGAAGGGTGCAAATCCTAGAAGACAGGAGAGCAAACACATTGTTAACATGCCTTTCTCCTTTTATCCCTGCTGTGAAAGAGAGCTTGGCTTTTCTTGTTGGTTGAGGAACCCCACAGTCTAATCCTAGTGGCCAGTTGTAAATGAGCTTCCTATTTCACTTTAGTGAATAATCTTGGCTCTTGGGAGTGTGAGGCTTTGGTACATGTAGCCAGAGTCTAAAAGTTACAAAAGAAGGGAGTTTTTGGATGAGGGTGATGTGTAATTCGCTGGATCTAGAATTAAATAAAATATGAGAGACTTTCTTGATCTGATTATTTGAAGCCAGGAGATGCTCCTGATTAAATTCGGTCCATGACTTCTGCTGGCAGCCCATATAAAAGAAATGCTTGTCTCTCTCCCTGCTGAGTTTATCTAGCTTGTTGCTATAGGTCTCCTGAGGTGGAGTGAGAGTGAAGTCATTCTACACTCCCCAGCTTAGGTAGCTGGTGTAAGGTTATGGCGTGCGTCCCCCCCGGAATGTAAAGCCACGAGGTATGTGTTTTTTAGTGTAAAGATTAATTCAGAGTAGCATGGGTAAGGCAGAGGGGAGAGGTAGAAACAAGCCCAGAATGGCGTCTGGCTTGGGAATTTAAGGGAGAAGGTGGGAGCTGGATTCAGTGGGAGTGGGGGTGGGTAGCGCACTCTGTAGGAGTCTGGAGTCTGGCTTCCGAAGGGTGAGGGGCGAGGTGGAGGATTCCTGAGTAATCAGGGGTGGCCTGCTTTAGCACAACCAAAGGCCATGCCTAGTAGAGCAGGTTCTTGGGCAACGTGGATCTTAGGTGACTCTGCATTCCGATGGGCTTCTGGAGCTCACACCCTGACAGCTGGTAGCAGACAGAGTGAACTTGGCCCACGTGGTTATCTGTCTTAACTGAGGTGGCTTCTCTTGCTGTGCATGTTCCACTTTTGCATGTTCCTAGGTTCCCTTCCCTTGCTGGGTTCAGGCCCCTGCTGGTGTACTGCGCTGGTTATCTGAACAGCCTTGGGTGTAATTCAGTTTCTGACTAAGCTAAATTAACTGTCCTGTTCTCTAAAGTTACAGCACTTCAAATCCACACATTTACCAATGTTATTATGCTCCTTACATCCCATCCCCTGACCCCTGAGGTTGACCCAGGGACTGATAAGAGTCAAGCTTGATCCCCAAAACAATAAAAGTACCAATATATCACAGAAAATGGAATGGGAAACAGAGGTGAAATCACAACAGCAGTAAACATTTCAATATTCCACACATAAAGGCATTCTGACATGGCCTACTTGATATTTGTTCCAAGTCTGGTATGCTCCAATATGAAAAACATATTCATGAATAAATGGTGTCATATCATAGTACATAAAGGCCAAGGGTGTTCCCTTTTTGATACCTAGCGTATTTATTATACATGGGCCTATCAGGGAGCTTACTAGAATCAGAACTATGAGTCCTGTTAAGTGGGGTCAGCCAGGGTCCCCAGGTTTTTCAGGTACTTGTCCAGAAAGATCCAATGTCTTTTTACCTTTATCTTTTCCAGGCAAGATGCCTGGTGTTTTACTATGTAGGATTGATAGTAGCTTTATATTTTCCTAACTGTGCTGGATTGAGTTGATTAAAATGGCACAGACAGCTTTCTTTGGATGGCTCTAGCCTTTCCAGTTTCTAGCAGGAATGAGTTTACTGGCAGAGCCAGGAAATCTCCAGCTCTTCAGCTGAGAAAGAAGCTCGGTATTTGGAGGGTCTTTCTTGACCCTCAACTGCCTACCTAATTTCTATCTCCTACTGTATTACCCCTCTCTCTGAAGAGGTTACCTCAGTGGCCAAGAAGGAATTGGGACGCCATTCTCTCTAACTTCTTCACACTGAAGGAGGGTGGTGTGTGTGTGTGTGTGTGTGTGTGTGTGTGTGTGTGGCCACTGGGTTACCCCATCAGTGGGTTTATTTAAAGGACCCCCCAAAAATAAAGGACCCCCCCAAAATATAGCTATATAGAAGGCAAAATCTTGGACTGGTGCTTGTGAAGGAGAAATGAAGGCAAGAGCTGTTAGGCTCATGTTATAGGCAGAGAACCAGGAGAATAAGTCATTGATGAGGAATTCCATTGTATCCATTTATTAGGTTTCTCCTTATTTTCATTTGGCCATGGTGTCTGGACTCAGGATTTGTTTTTCAGGCATTTTGTGAGTTCCCTCATAAGTAGTTTCTAGACACACACACACACACACACACACACACACACACACAGATTTTTATCATTAAATATTTACAACAATAGCGGACTTATCCGTTTTTGCTGTAGGTGACACTGCATTGTTGAACAAGGCCAACATCTGAAGTTCTAGGCCTTTAGACAATATCTCATATGATTTTAAGACTAGTGTCTAAGAAGCACAATTTCTCAGGCTTTAAAAGAAATATATTTCAATATCTTGGTGCTACTTTCCTTTTGTATATTTAAGGCCACACAGTTAGTCCAGATTAACCAGGTTTTGTTTTCTCAAGGTCAGTTGAGGATCTAGTCCTCAGGGGTCACTTGGGTTCCAGTGGTGGGGGAGGCTGGCTCCTTTGGAGATGCCCCCCAAAGTCCCCTGGGACATAGTTGACCTAAGAGGGCAAGGACAAAGTTGTCCCTTAAGTCCCTTGGCCGAATCGAGTATGGGCATTAAGTATAGCCACTAAGCATCCAAAAAGGCTAGCTTACACCAGCCTGAATTACTGTGTAATATTTAGATAAAGCTTGAACAAAACTCTAGCAGCCTTGCAGAAGAGAGATTTAACATAGCTTAAATAGGCATACTCCATGAAAGAGATTTAAACCAAATTCAGGCTTAAGACTTTTTAACAAACAAAAGCAGTTTCTTTTCTTTCTCAGATCCCCATATCCCAATGTATAGTTTTCCAGCAGGCAGGAGTTATGCCATATACCTCTACATGGCAGGAAATAAGCTAATACAGTTTACCGAGAGCATCCAAATTGTCTCCTTCTGGACTGCATACTGGTGGTTCAGGGAGGTACAACCTAGTTTCTCTTGAGCCAAAGTATATTGTTATGGGCAAGAGAAGTATCACAAGTAACCTTTGCATAATATACAGAAACATAAAGAATATCTGTGTCCATTTAATCCAGATCTGTAACTGGGAGTCCAGTACAAGTCAGGAGTGGATTGAAAATTAATGACAACTCTGTATCCCTAATTAGCTTAAGTATGTTACTAT
Source organism: Rhizomys pruinosus (assembly GCA_009823505.1). Lineage (NCBI taxonomy): Eukaryota > Metazoa > Chordata > Mammalia > Rodentia > Spalacidae > Rhizomys > Rhizomys pruinosus. The sequence goes on from VZQC01013493.1 coordinate 63,235, forward strand.
TTTTTGTTCTGGAAAATCCAGCCATTTTCCATTTTATACAGGTAGAAGCTGGCATGGGCTGATCCACTCCCTCCCCTAACCCTGCAGGAGACTGCATAAGGTAAGGACCACAGTTCCCAAGCCCTGGGCCAGTTTCTTTCCTAAGCCCCATTTCCTGCAGCAGGACTCTGCATGCAGGCAGATGAGGGTTGAGGGTTGGGCGAGGCCCTACTAGCTTGCATATCTTGCCCTTTCCCTCCTTTACGGCAAAGGGACCTCCATGGACCTGCAACCAGGCTGGCCTGGCTGGCTGCCCCCTGGAAATCTGTGTGCTGTATGCTTAATGTCTCATAACTTCCTAGGTTCCTGTGTGGGAGACAGTTGACTGCAGACAACTTAGGGTAAATCAGACTCATGAAACTATTTATATTTCACTTCTGGTACTTAAAGGGTGTTATTGCTTTATTAAGACTAAATGCTTCTTGTTACATCATTCTGTAACCTGCCCTTTAAAGGAATTGCCTGTAAGTAAAACTTTCAACCATTAACTTGTCTTGATCCCCTTGTAACTTTTTTTTTTGTATGTGTATGAATGTACTGTCTGCATGTAGGTTTGTGCACCCGTGTCATGCAATGCCGCAGAGGTCAGAAGAGGGTGTTGGGTTCCCCTGGAACTGGAGTTAAAGACGGTTCTCAGCCACCATGTGGGTGCTGGGGATTGAACCCGGGTCCTCTGCAAGAGCAGTCAGTGCTCTTAACCACTAGGCCATATTTCCAGCCCACGATCCTCTTGTAATTTTTGATTAGGGTTAGCCTTGAGTGTAGCCTTGTTCAGTTTGAAACCTGGTTAGGAATATTTGGTATATTAAAATGTAAAGGACATTTCTGAAAATGCTGTATCCAAATGAAAGCTCACATGCTTCACAGTAATGTATATGGCTTTGTTCAGTACAGACACTGAGATAAGAATCTCATGTGTATATAGGTGTACATATGTATGTATGTGTATGAAGTACTTTTAGCTTTTTAAGAATTCCTTTATAGTACAAAATATTAAGGAACTATCAAACCATTGATAGACTACAACTTTTATAAAGTGTCATCACTGAAATAATTATTTTCAATATGTTCCTATTTTAATTATAAGAAAAATTTACTCCACAGGCTTGGAATTACAATGTAGAAAGACCAGTAATTAAGACCACTGGAACCCAGGTCTTAAGCCTCTCATTTTAGATATGTAATTCTAATCAGAGTAGAATGACTCTAGATTTATAACAATCATAATAATAACGTTTAAACTCCACAGTTTATACAGTAGCATCAATAGTAGCTAACTGCGAGTGTTCTTCTATAAGCTTACAAGCTTTAATATAATTTGTAAATATTGTATATAGTTTCTCCAGTAGGAGAACATGCCAATTAGTTGTTGCATTTGATTTTGTTGGTTCTTTTGTTTTTATATTTATTTATTTATTTATTTATTTATTTATTTATTTATTTACTTGAGACAGGGTCTCCCTATAGCCCCAGCTGGCCTGGAACTCACTCTGTAGACCAGGCTGGCCTTGAACTCACAGAGATCTGCCTGCCTCTGCCTCCCAAGTGCTAGGATTAAAGGCGTGCACCACCATGCCCAACTTAAAGATGGTTCTTAGCCAACATGTGGGTGCTGGAAATCAAACCCAGGTCCTCTCCAAGAGCATTTGGTGCTCTTAACTGCTGAGCCATCTCTTCAGCCCCTTGTTGGTTCTTTTAAATTAAGTATTTCATTAAGTACTGGCTCAGGTATCCTTTTCTCCTTCTGATGTCCACAGGACACTTAAGAATTTTGCAGATGTGTCTGAGCTATGCAACTTGTCACTGTTAATGGTCCAGCCGTCCTGCTTTAGTAAATTAATTAAAATATCTTCATAGCTTTCTGCCTTCTTTTTATCATATCCTACAATTAAAATATCATCTACCCCTAATAGTACTAAATGATCTGTATCTGGGGCTTTATTTAACGTCCACCTGAGTGGCACATGTGCTACAATAGAACTACTTCTGTAACCTTGTGGCTTTATCTAACGTCCACCTGAGTGGCACACGTGCTACAATAGAACTACTTCTATAACTTTGTGGCTTTATCTAACGTCCACCTGAGTGGCACACATGCTACAATAGAACTGTCCTGGAGTTCACTCTGTAGACCAGGTTGGCCTTGAACTCACAGAGATCCGCCTGCCTCTGCCTCCCAAGTGCTAGGATTAAAGGCATGCGCCACCACGCCCAGCAGGCCTGGAGTTTTTTAAAGTGCCTTTTCCTAGGGGTTTGTCCTCTGTTTGGGGGTCCAATCCCCGGTTCGAAAAAATTGTTTCTCCTATTTGTTTGTAGAGAAACCAATTTTGTAGCTCCCAATTCTCTGGTTGTTTTAAAGAAATCCATTGCATCACCGATGGTCCGGCATGCAGCCAGCGTAGATGCTGATGTTAACCTTAGAGGTTCTGACGCTCCTTTAATAATTATTTTTCTCATTTATGGAAGGAGCAGTGAAGCTTGTGGTGTTTGGCTATGATGATATATTAAGTATAAAATTCCCAGCTTCCTAGTTAATGTTATTGCTTCCTGAACACTCTCCATTGACCTGCCTCGAATTGAGCGAGGTGTAGGGTGTGGAAAGCTTGTCTCCATGCTGATGTGGCCCAATCTAATAAGGTATGAGTTTCGCCAGGCGTGGTGGCGCACACCTTTAATCCTAGCACTTGGGAGGCAGAGGCAGGTGGATCTTTTTGAGTTCAAGGCCAGCCTGGTCTACAGAGCGAGTTCCAGGACAGCTGGGGCTACAGGGAGATCCTGTCTTGAAAAGACCAAAAAAAAGAAATAATAATAATAATAATAATAATATATGAGTTTCTGTTCCTCTTGCGTCTAATACTTTTTCTAGGTCATCCAGTATAGACGGGTTTTCAATAATGCCTTTCATGGCTCTCATTTCATCTGACATTAGTAACACTGTGTCTGTCCCTTTCTCCCAGAGTCTAGAAATATAGACTGCATCTTTTTCTCCTCTCTGGGAAAAAGCTTGCCTAAATTGCTGCAGCTCAACACTGTGGCCTGCATTCGATCTCAGTTATACGCATTTCATCAACTTGTCTAGGCATTGTCTTCATTTTACTTGCAGTTACTAGAAGTAAATAAACAAGTGTGTCAGGTGGGTGGGCAGTGCTAGGGCCCATGGCTGCCTTCCATAAACCTTCCGGAAATGGTTTATTCTTATATTTATTAAGTACATTGCTACCTAGCTCTTTTCCTTCCGTTCTTTCAGCATCAATGTCCTGGATTGTTTTACATAAAAGTCCCAGTACCTCTTTAGAGTCTGTTCTTTCCAGAAGAGGCTCAACTACTTCAGGGCAGGCTAGAGGACAGTGAAAGCCAGGCTCCTTTTCATGGCCAGGCAGCTTGGCCTTTACTAGGGAACATGTTCTCTCCAACCAGCTATTGGGGTCCACGTCCTTTAGTTTTTGCAAGTAATTTATGTAATGCAATTCAAGGAGGCTAGTTTCTTTGCCAGACTATGTAAGAATTGTATTTCTTTTTTTCTTAGGTATCAACTACAGGTCGGGTACAGGAACACTCCTTGTATTAATTTTTCAATTTTTTAGAGCCATGTGAGGAGCTGTAAGCCTGCTCATAAAGGGTTAACTCTGAAATAGCTTCAGAGCTGTTCTCTAAAAGTGCAGGCGTGCAGAGAAGCCTCCTGCCTGCACACCTGATGTTCCGGAGGAAGCTTATCACAAGCAGTTTCTGCCGGTGAAGGCAGCCCGCGGAGGAAGCTTATCACGAGCAAACAGTTTCTGCCGGTGCAAGCAGCCCGCCCGATAAACTTTTAACTTTTACAAGAGCTACTTTCTACCCCCTCCCCTCTTCCTGCTTCTTCCCACCTCATTGCCCTATAAATTGTACGTTTACCCTACAATAAATTGAGACCTCGACAAAGAGCTTGCCTGGTCTCGTTCCTTTCTCTCGCTTATCTTGCAGGTTTTGGGGTCTCCCTCGGGTACCTATCGTTACATGACCTGAAGGCAGGGTCAGAGCCACTCTCATTGCTAGTCTTTTAACCAATCAGTGCCTCATGGAGCCCCAGAATTCCCATCCCAGGGTGGTGGATTCTGAGTCCTCCTAGTGACCTGGCCCTGGCCCTCTCTTCTGTTTTACGCTCCTTAAGGTTCCTCCTTGTATCCAAGAGATCTCATTTCCCCAGACCATCTTCCCACTTCAGGTCTTAGTGCTGACGATTTGCTCCACCGCCTTCATTTAGGAGGAAGTCTTAAGGTACTCTGAGAATTTTTTTTTTTTTTTTTTAATGTGTACTGTCTGCATGCAGGTTGGTGCACCCGTGTCATGCAATGCCGCGGAGGTCAGAAGAGGGCGTCGGATTCCCCTGGAACTGGAGTTAAAGCGGTTTTCAGCCACCATGTGGGTGCTGGGGATCAAATCTCGGGTCCTCTGCAAGAGCAGTGGGTGCTCTTAACCGCTGAGCCATCTCTCCAGCCCGGAGAATCTCTTTCCACAAGGTGAGGGAAAGAGGCTGGCTGACTAGCAAAGTTGCAATTGCAATGGATTAAAAAAAAGAGCCAGTCAAGTATCTAACTAGCAGTTTATCTAAAATGCGCCACCTAGTGGCAGCCTGCAGGACTATGCCAACAGCTGAGCATGGGACTAGCATGGACTAAGTCCAAAGGAATCCAGGACACAAATATTATAATGCAATCTAATTTTATTAATTCCTACACAGGTTTATTCTATAATTCTAATAATCCTGTCCTGTCCTGTCCTAGCCTAGCTTCCCAAGGCTGCTCACCTTTGCAGCATTCTTGTACCCTCTTATTTTATTTTATTATTTTTTATGTGTATGAATGTACTGTCTGCACGTAGGTTTGTGCACCTGTGTCGTACAATGCCGCAGAGGTCAGAAGAAGGCGTCAGATTCCCCTGGAACTGGAGTTAAAGACAGTTCTCAGCCGCCATGTGGGTGCTGGGGATCGAACCCGGGTCCTCTGCAAGAGCAGTCGGTTCTCTTAACCACAAGGCCATCTCTCCAGCCCCTCCCATAGCCTCTTGAAAGCGGTGAATGTCATCCTCTCTAGGGAGTTCCAATAGCAGTTTAATTGGCTGGAGCATATTTCTTGGTCTGGGTGCTGGGACAGCTTCCAGGCAAGCTGGTCCGGGTGGTGTCAGTGGCCGGCGGGGTCAGTATACACTTCAGGAAAACTAGTGTCTTGGGGGCAGCGTGTCTGGGTGTTCTCAGCTGCAGGCATCTCCCAGGGCCACACGCTGGGGGTCCTCAGGAAAAGGGTGTGAGCTGAGAGTTTCCCCAGCATCTCACAAGCAGGTCTCTCCAAGGAGTAGTGAGAGCCAAGTCATTCTACACCTCCCAGCTTAAGTAGCTGGAAGCAGGGCGGCTGGAGTGAACTTGGTCTCTGGTGGTCATCTGCCTTATCTGAGGTACCTTCTCTGGACACTTAGTCAGTAGCTGTGCAGCTTTTGCATGTTCCTGGGGCCCCTTCCCTGCTGGGTTCAGGCCCCTGCCGGTGCGCTGCGCTGGTTATCTGAACAGCCTTGGGTGTAATTCGGTTTCTGGCTAAGCTAAATTAACTGTCCTGTTCTCTAAAGTTACAACATTTCAAATCTACACATTTACCAATGTTATTATATTCCTTACACTGTCAGAGAGAGGAAGAAAAAAAAAACTCCTGAAAAAGCCATTGCTGCAGCACGAGAAAAAAAGATTCAGCTTCCTAGTGATTTCCATTTCTAAACCATATATGTGTGTGCGTGTGTGTGTGTGTGTGTGTGTGTGTGTGTATCAAATGACCAAGATAAGAGACCACTCTGAGGCAAGTAGAGATTTAATCGGGAAAATGAGCTTCCAGACTGTCCTCATGGGAGAGAGAGACCAGCAGCTTCTTGTCATGTTAGACTGGGTTAGATAGAGTTTTTGTGAGTAAGTGGAGGTGAGTCGATAACAGGTGTCTTGGCAAGGAGGGGTTTCAGTTAGGGGAAGTTTTGATTATGTGTTTGTCAGTTTTTCAGCTGACTGATACAGAAAATTAGCTGTGATGGATAATTGCAGTTGTATTGTTCAAAACAGGAGTGGGAAGGTTACTAAAAAACTAGGGTGGGTTAGTTTGTTTCCTGGAATATTGCTAGTCAGAAGTGACTCCATCTTGGTGTCCAGTTCAACGTAAAAAACAATATATATGTGTATATATAAACACACAGTCATGTGCCTACATCTTGCCTCATTATACAGTGAGGAAGCATGTACCTCAGGTATGTCCCTGAACTCCAGCAGCAGAAGTTTGACTCCACTGCTGTTTAACTTTAAAGTTGTTGTCTATTTATTTTTAATTATTTTGGTTGTTAATAAAAGGAAAATAAAACAAACCTTTTAAGAGTTGTGAATGAAGAGTTCACTGGAAAATCCTACATCTTGAGTTGAACTTCCTACAAGGCTCACCAACTAATTAGCACGTCAATGATTGTGGAGAGTTTGGAAGGTTGCAGATCCAAAGGCTATTTACAACTTCTCTTGAACCATGTTTAGCCCCATAAATATCCAGTCCTGGCATGCTTCTGTTTCTGATTTACCATTCTGTGATTAACAGAATGTATTGACAAAGAAAGTGTTCGCAGCAATTAAAAGGCTAAGAATATTATCAAATTGCATCACAGACCTATAGTAAAATTCCTCCCACTTTGACCTGACCAGCCTACTGGATGTTCCCACTCATGGGTTTGACAAGGTTCTTAATTTATGACTTTTCTTTTTTCTATTACTATAAAAATGTCCCCTGTGGAGTTATGAATTCTCTTGCTGGATGAATGCTAACGGCTTGAAAGAAGCCTCTCAAAGAGTTGGCGGAGGGCCAACTTGGTATGATTGTGCTTGAATGCTTGGGCTTGGTAGAAGCTTTCGGAGTTTGGCTAAGACTCTGCCCTTGATTGTTTATAATTGGAATGTAAACACAGGAATTGTTAGGCATATTATTGCTGAAACCCAATGTCACTATGCTCCCTGTTTACTTTTACGGCTCCGCCTGCTGAACCTTGGATTCTGTTCCTCTCCTGAAGCCTTCCTCACATCTAGCATGCGTACACTGTGTAGCTTTCTGTAATTGTCCTTGGAAAACCTCTGCAACCTGTGAGAGATATAAAAGCTTAAGATTCAGAAATGAAACTTTGTCAGCCTTCCTTCGAGTTGATTGTCCGTGTCCTACATCAGAGTGGTGGTCCAGGTCTTGGAACGTGGTATTTGGAGAAACCTATTTCCCTGCCCCCCCATGACATGGTCACTCTTGGCTCACAAATAAACCATCTCTTTTATTCATTTGAGATTATAGCTGTTTAATTCATTATCAATTCTTGGTACCCATGTGCCCCCCCCAAAAGGTTTACTTTTCACATAAGGAATCAGCCGGATTGGTGCCAGTTACCAGCCAGGGCTCACTTGTAGTCACCATCTGGTATTGTTTCCTGAAGTGGCGATTGTTTTCCTTAGGGTCCGGAAATCACTGGATTACTTGATAATTGTTACATTCTGAGCTGCTAGTTGTCAAGATCCTGTTTCTTTAGATATTTATTATCTTAATTGTGTATTTAATTTAATGAGTCCAGTTTTGTTAGTTTCAGAATCATTTTTTGTTGTTGTTGAGATAGTGTCTCCCTGTACCCCCAGTGGCTATGTAGACCAGGCTGGCCTCGAACTCACAGAGATTGCCTGCCTCTGTCTCCTAAGTGCTGGGATTAAAAGCATGTGCCACAATGCCTGACTTTATTTGTATTTATTTATTTTTTTTTTATTTTGTGTGTATGAAAGACTGGATCTTTCTAAAGGTCCTTTGCCCACAAGATCTCAATCCCTGCTGGACAGGCAGTCATTTTCACCACTTTCACAGAAGCTAAGTGACAGGGATTTGAGACTGGGATTCACCTGTCATAGCTCAGGCATGCCCCGAACACCGAAGAAACTCCAGAGTCCTCATTGGATCCATTGGCAGAGCCACCACCTGATTACTACTGCTGTGGCCCACTGGCAATACCTATAGAGAGTACTCCATGGGAACTTCGACACATCTTGCATATCCACATCTGGTAGAAGTGAGGTATGTGGCTTGGGGGCCCAGAGAAGATATCAGAGAAAGACCCCAAACAAAAGGAAAATGTCTGACTTTCAGGTGGGAGTAGGAAGTAATCACACCAGGTGATTTAGTCTACACTAGCCTATGAGATGACAAGAATGGAGGAACCAGGTACTGAGAAGGACCACTGTTATATCCTGTGGGAGGCATGGAGGAAAGCCGCATAGCTCTGGTCTTTTAATTAGAAAATAGTCTGTAAGGGAGAGTAGGCTCAAGCCCCAAAGAACTGTTAATCCTAAGCCTAAAACCACAATTACATAATGCAAGGGACAAAGCCAGCAATCACAGTCACGTGATAACAGAGGCAGGTCCCATAGTTAGAGCGTTATAGTGGCCGGTCAGGTTAACAAGGAAGTTTTCAGTTAACAAAAAGTTTCTAAGTTTCAATTCAGAAAAACAAGTATCAGAACTGGAAGGATGGCTCAGCTGTTAAAAACACTGGGCTGTTCTTATCCAAGACCTGGGTTCAAATCCTAGCTCCTGTTCCAGGTGATCTGATACCTTCTTCTGAATTGTGCAGGCATTGCCCGACAGGAGTGTACTTATCTACATTCAGGCAATACCATCATACACACAAAATAAAAATAATTAAAACTTAAAAAAAAAGACAAGTTTCTCAGAATTACAGAAATAGTGGCTCCCTTGAGCTACACAGGTTGTTGTCCCCTGATGAATGTAAGGTTCCCAGTATTGTAGAAACAGTGTGCTCCCTGAAATGTCAGCCAGTGTTGCCTTCAAGGGACCTACATGGCTGTGGTTAGCAGGGCAGAGGGGAGGGGAGAGAGCTGGGTGAACAAAATGGAGTCAGTGTGGACATTTCACCATAAATTAGAAGTTGCAAAATCACAGCCCAGCAGCTTCTTAACTGCTTGTCAGCAAAGGGGCAGAAGGAGTGGAGTTGTGGGGCGCCCTGGCCTGCTTCCTTCAGTCTGAGATAGGGACTCAGAGAATGACCAGCTTCTTAAATAGCAGGCTGGATTCTAAGACAATCCTCAATGTGCCTGAGTGAAAATAGCGATCCCTGGAGGATAGCAGACACTAGGCTCGACACTAATGTCACCTGAGGCAAGAGGACAGTGACATAAGGCATTAAATTGTAATTGAGCAACCCCATGCCTGAAGGAAGAACAGGAAGTGTCTATGAGTTGTCCAAGACAGCAGCTCTGCCAAGCCAGGAGCAAGTTCTGTTTGGACGGCAATCTGGAGTTGGGCAGGGTCTGACCTGGGGTGGAAAACATGGTTAGGAAGAGGTGTGCATCTCCACCATTTTAGCTCTGACTGTCACTTAGTGATGGGGGTGACCCTGACCATTCAGGGCTTCTGACAGTGCCGCCCAATCAGGAGTGCAGACCGGAGGGGAGAGGCAGGCGCTATAGGCCCCCATGTTGAGGGTTCTGCCTCGCGGATTCTGCTCCCTGGCTGGAAGGAGGCGCCTTGAGTGGCTGCAGGGAACCGAGCAGAGCCTGGGGAACCCGGAAGCCGCGCCGTGGTCAGCGTGGGGCCGGCTGTCCCTGGGAGCGGTGTCTTGGAGCCACCGGAGCGGGCTGGGCTGGGCTGGGTTCTCCCGGAGCTGGGCGGCAGCCGGACCGGAGTCCTGTGCGGTCCCTGCGACCAGGTTCCCCGCGTGGCCCCCTGTGGGTTTTCCTGCTGCAGCTGCTTCTGCGCTGGGCATTGAGCTGGAGGCTCCGCCTGTGCGGGCTGCTTTGGTGTCTGACTGTCCAGAGCGCCTGATGGTGCTTTTGGTGCAGTGTGCACAAGTGTTAGGGGAGAAGGAAAGGAGCATCACAGAGAGAGAGAGAAAAAAAAAGAAGGTTAGATTTCCAGGAGCAGAGAAAGAAAAAGTTTAGATAAAAGACCAAAACCCTATCTTTCAGTTGAATGAAGGCCTTTTATTCAACGAGATGGGACAAGAGGAAAGACTTGTGGATTTTGTATGTCTGCAAATAAAGAGAATACGCAGCTGTGGAGTCTGAGTTAAGGTGTCCTTGGGCGCTTGCTACAGCTGCTTGCTTGTGTTATGCCCTGAATCCAAGACCCTCGCAGACCACCAGGAGACAAGACACTGGTGCAAAGACAGAGAATCTTTTTATTAGCTAGCTTTATTTTTTTTTATTTTTATTTATTTTTGTATGTGTATGAATGCACTGTCTGCATGTAGGTCTGTGCACCCGTGTCGTGCAATGCCGCAGAGGTCAGAAGAGGGTCTCGGATTCCCCTGGAACTGGAGTTCTCCTGGAATTGGAGTTACAGATGGTTCTTAGCTGCCATGTGGGTGCTGGGGATCGAACCCGGGTCCTCTGCAAGAGCAGTCGGTGCTCTCAACCGCTAGGCCGTCTCCAGCTATTAGCTAGCTTTAAAGCCAGGGCTGTTCCCATACCTGGTGCAGCAGGATTGGGAAGAGCCCCAAGGCTCTGTACAAACATTCAATTTAAAGGGAAAGATCACAAGCAGGGGGGTTTCCAAGCCTTGGCGTTACAGGATTGGTGGGCTTGTAAGAGCCCTGAGGGCGTGGGGGGATGAAGGGGGACAGGATTCATGGTATATGTCTCAGGATTGTTGGGTTGTCAGAGCCATGTAGTTCCTGGGATTGTTGGGTTGTGAGAACATACTTATCTGGGCTTTACATTGACTACCTGCAACTCTTATTTCAAAAAATATGTCTATCCTGATCCCTACACAGTCTTCCTGCAGCTTGTGGGAACATGCTTATAACAGTTATCTCAAAAGCCTGATCCTTACACAGTCTTCCTGCAGCTTGTGGGAACGTGCTTATCTGGTCCCTGTCACAGTTATCTCAAAAGCCTGATCCTTACACAGTCTTCCTGCAGAACTTTTATGGTAGGTGGCAGTTCTCCCCTTTGTCTAGGATGGAGACTTTGGTATGGTCAGCAGAATAGGTTTTTAACTCGTTGCCCTTCATTCCCCCATTTCTCTTGTTACTTGAGAGGCCAATCTTGGTCTCTCCTGTCTGACTTAGACAAAAGTGTGCTGGTCTACATGATTATATTGGCCATTTAATCAGTGTGGATCAAGTAGGGTACAATGTGTTCTTAAGGTCATCAGCTGAATTGCCCCCAATCTTTCTCTCATAGAAGCGACTAACTTATTCAGTATACATGGTCCCTAGGGTTAGTAATAACAACAGAATAACGCTGGGGCCTGACAGGGTGGAGATCAGTGTGGGCCTCCCTTACACTTGAGCAGAACAGAGAAGCTGTTTTAGCTCTGTATGACTAGCTGTAGCAGCTAAGCAGGGAAGGCAGAGAAACGTCTTGACAGGAGGCCTGAGGTGTCTAGCTTTGGTCAGCTGTGGCTCTCCATCAAAGGTCAAGGTCAGGAACAGTGGGGAAGGAAGGGAATGGGGCTAGCAGCTGGATAGGAGATGGTGAGCTGTCTAGGGAAGTGGAAGGACTGGGTGGGAAGATTGCTCAGAGGAGTTTTCTGTGAATGTCCTTTGAGGATTGCTATGAGGTCTTTCCTTGAAGAGGCTTCTCTGGCCTCTCACTGCCAAACTTTCATGGTCTCTTTCTCTCTCTCTGTCTCTGTCTCTCTCTCTCTCTCTCTCTCTCTCTCTCTCTCTCTCTCTCTCTCTCTCTCTCTCTCTCTCTCTCTCTCTCTCTCTCTCTCTCTCTCTCTCTCTCCTTTCTTTCCTCCTATCTAACTTATTCTTACTCTAAATGAAGCTTCTCTCCAGGTTGTGGGTATTTATTTTTGTCTTTTTGAGACAGGGTCTCCCATAGTCCCAGCTGGCCTGGAGCTTGCTATGTAGACCAGGCTGGCCTTGATCTCATGGAGATCTGCCTGGCCCTGCTGCCCATGTGCTGGGATTAAAGGCATGTGCCACCATGCCAGGTTTAATTTTTTTTAAGATTTTTTTTTACATACTTTCTGCATATGTGTGTGTGTGTGTAGACTCCTGACTGCAGGTTTCCATGGTGGACAGAGGATAAGACATTCCCATAGAGCTGGAGTTACATATTGTGAATGGCCTCATGTGGCTGGTTGGAGTCAAACTCAGGTCATCTGTAAGTACACCTGGTAACCACTGAGCCATCTCTCCAGTTTTCTCTCCAGGTGTTAAAGGGAAGCCTTTTCTTCTCCTTAAGGCCCCCATCATGTTTGGCCTCTCCATTGTGTTGTGCACATCTGTCTCATATTCTTCTTCACCCCTCTGAGTCCTGTCATGGTCCCAAAGCTCGTTGTCCTCATAAATCTTATTCCTGAAGGGAGTTGTGTCAGCTTTCCTTTTCCTGACAGACCACTGTTTCTCTATTATCTCTTTATTGTTACATCTAACAGATGCACAATGGGTTTGGAGTGCTATAGCAAGAGGATAGACTTGATCATTAAGCAACTTGTGGGTTCCCGAGCTATGGTATACTTCTATGGCTTCAACTGACAAGATAGGATAAGCTAAGATGCCAATCTGCGTCCACCCACTCCTGTGCCCACATGTACATGATGCCCACTGTATCACAGGAATGGGGTCAGGTGAGCAGAGCTCTTAGGTGAGATCTTATAAAGGGCTTTTCTGCTGATTCTTAAGGGAAAGTTGGGTGATGGGTGTGGCGAAGGCTGTGGTGCATGTGTAGGTCAGCTTATAGAGAGGAGTGATTTCCTCAAGGGAAGTGGGGACCTGGGAAGTTCCAGCATGTGGCCACATCTAGGCAGAAAAGGAGTCATCCCTAAAAAGGAGTGAGTTAAGGCAGGAAAGAAATGGGAACCACAACCTCTGCTAAGAAGGGTTCACACTCTGGGCCATATTGTTATGGAGCCAAGACTGTTTCATTTTCTCACTACCAGTTGAAGTCTTTGTGGTCTGTTAGGACTCTGTCATTTGGTGGAGTGGGAGGGAACTTGAAGAGCTTCCTGAGAATGGTCTGTTCTTCCCAGGGAGATAGTTCAGCACAAAGAGATTCTCAGTTGAGAATTGAGATTGTGTGTTTGTGCGTGTGTACGTGTTCATCTCAATGTTTGAAGGTATTCACATGTTTTTGGAGATCCAGAGTCAACATTCAGTGATTCCATATGTCACTTTCTTCATTATTTTTTTTAATTTAGAAATTTTATTTATTACTACTAAGTATGCTTGTATATATCATGTATGTGGAGGGGCTCCCATTTTTCATGATGCGTGTGTGGAGGCCTGAGGACAACTTTTGGTAGTCAGTTCCCTCCTCACCATTTAAGTGGGTTTTGTGGATTATACTGACTTTTCCAATTTTCTAGGCAAGTGCTTTTACCCACTGAGTCATTGTGGTGCCCAGCTCCACCTTCCCTGAGACCAGAAACCCAGCCTGCTCTAGGCATCCTGTGGTCTCCACCTCTTCATAACCGGGATTGGAGGCATGTGTGCTATGATGAGCACTTTACAAGTGAGTCCTTTCCTGGTCCTCAAATTGAGATTTTATTTAGCATATTATCTGGTGTGCTGAAAGTAAACCACCTGTGATCCGTTGTACTTTGTCTTGGAATTAGATGCAGAAGAGGCAGAGATGTTCTCTTTTGTTTTCCTAACAGAAGAGTGAAAGTGCCTGATTGAAGGTTCCTCATGGGAACAGTCATTCCTTTGTGGCTTGTGGCTTTAATAGAAATGAAGCCTGGCTCACGTGGCCAGCATCTGATCGCACTGCTTTGAACTGAAGAGTGAGGAGATGCAAGGAAGCTGAGTTTGTGGTTTCAGTTGTCCATGAGTGTTTTCAACAAATGATAAGTACAGCAAGATGGGGTCTTAGAAGTGGTTGTTGGGGAATGACTGTTAATTGAGCTTATTAAAAATTATTTTTATTTTATGTGTATCAGTTTTTGCTCTGTATGTGTGTAAGTGCACCATGTGTATACAGTGTTCATGGTGGCCAGAAGAGACATCAGATCCCCAGGAACTAGAGTGATAGATGGTTGTTAACTGCCATGTGTATGCTGGGAACTTATCCTTGGTCATGGGAAAGAGCACCAGGTGCTCTTAACCACTGAGCCATCTCTCCAGCCCCTTTTCAGTACTTTTCATGGCCATTTTAATGATGGACACTCTACAAGTCACTTTTTTGTTGTTTGTTTGTTTGTTTGTTTTTTGAGACAGGGTCTTCCTATAGCCCCAGCTGTCCTGGAACTCACTATGTAGACTAAGCTGGCCTTGAACCCATGGATCAGATCCACCTGCCTCGGCCTCCCAAGTGCTGAGATTACAGGCTTGTACCACCATGCCCAGCTTAAAAGTAAGTTTTATATCTTAACAGTTGCAGGATTATCAGTTTTCTACTAAGCATGCATACATATTGTGGTGGTTTGAATGAGAATGTCCCCCATAGGCTTTAAGGATTCAGACATTTTGTCCCCAGTTGGTGGTGCTGTTTGGGGAGATCTTAGAAGGTGTGGCCATGCTGGAGGAAGTACGTCACTGGGGGGCAGGCTTAGAGAGCTTAACAAGCCTTGCCAGTCTCCAGCCGCTCTCTCTCTCCACTTCCTGTGCTCATCGGAGGATGTGAACTTTGGCTTTCTGCTCCAGCCCTGGCCACCATGCCTCCCCACCACATTAGACTCTAATTCCCTGGAATTGTCAATTGTAAGCTCAAATAAACTCTTCCTTTTATAAGTTCCCTTGGTCATGGTGGTTTTATCACAGCAACAGAAAGTGACTAATACACGTATATACACATATAGATGTATGGATGTATGTTTTTACCAGCAGTCTGGCCTTGAAGTCATGATGATGCTTCTTCCTCATTTTCCAGAGTGCTGAAAATACAAGTATGAGCCTCTGTGCCTGGGGATTTTAATTGATGCTTTTCAGAATCAGTGTTGTGATTCCTGGTGTTGTCTATTGATTTTCTGTTTGTAATTTCATTTTCCAATTGTCATTTTTCTGTACATTTCTCCCATTTTCTAATGTGGAAGGTTAATGACTGACATTTTATCTCTTCATTTCTGCCATTCTCATTTATTCCTGAATTTTCTGCCCAACAGTGCTTATGTTAGGGCTGTCAGGGTCTGAGCTGAATGTTTTCAAGTTCTTGGCCTGTTACCAGAATGAAATAAAAGCCCACACAGAAATCAAAGTAGGGAAGAAAGTATTAAAAAGCAAAGGAACATCATAGATTATATAGAAATCGAGTGTAATAAATCAGTAGGCCACATGAATCAGAAGGAACTCAAGGGCCGCAAATATATATGTACACACACACACACACACACACACACACACACGTATATTATAATTTTGTTTATTGATTGCAGAATTTCATGCTTTTTTTTAACGTTTTATGATCACATTCAGAAGCCCACCCTTTCAGAGTCTCCATGCTACACCCTTCCTGATTTTGTGTTCTCCATTATTACAATCCGTGATGTGTTCATTTAATTTCTGTTGTTTTAATTTTTGATGTTTTAATTTTTGTTGGTTTTTTTTTAGGAAGTGATGTATTGAACTTTAATCATCCATCATCAATAGAAGATTGCCGTTAAACTTTACACATCCCAAACACTGCACTGACCGTGTTCTGACTCCTCCCCTCTGCTCTCTTCCTCATCCTCTACCCCATTTTACATACTCCAGTGTATATTTTTCCATAGTTTAAAGGAGTACAAAGTCAAACTTGTGTCCTGTGTGTCCATCCACTGAAGGCTGGTTTACCTACCCAGAGTCACTACTTTATTTATTTATTTATTTTTTTTTATTAATTTTTATTTATTTCTGTATGTGTATGAATGTACTGTCTGCATGCAGGTCTGTGCACCCGTGTCGTGCAATGCCGCGGAGGTCAGAAGAGGGTGTCGGATTCCCCTGGAACTGGAGTTCTCCTGGAACTGGAGTTTCAGACGGTTCTCGGCCGCCATGTGGGTGCTGGGGATCGAACCCGGGTCCTCTGTAAGAGCGGTCGGCGCTCTTAACCGCTAGGCCATCTCTCCAGCCCCCAGAGTCACTACTTTAAAAAGACTGGTCGTTCCCTTCCTAGCAGCTAATAGTTACCAATACTTCCTCTGCTAGCCTTCCCTAGCCATTGCCCCACTTGTGTGCTGGGATTTTGTCTGGCTTAAGCTTACATGGGACTTATGTGTGGTGTGGAGTGGCTGCTCTACTGTCTGGAAAACTGTTCCCTGTGGTCATCTGCCTCCTCTGGCTCCTAGGCCCTTTCAGGTCTGTCTTACACAATGATTTCTGAGCCTTCAGAAGTGAAAGTTAGATACCCATGCCCTATTCCCAGATAAGCAGTCTGCAGCCTCCTATTCTCTGAACAGTGGCCACTTGTGGGTCCCTGTTTTAATCATCATCTGCAAGAAACAATCTGTGAGTATAATGGTCAATCATTAGGAATTGGTTTAATACTCTGTTTATTTAACAGAATAAGATTACTGTGCACACCCCAATGTTCTATGACCTGGTTAGCCACAGGTTCCTACACCTGACATCACACAGGCTCCATTTTGTGATGAGGACCTCAAACCCAATTAGAAAGTGGTTGATTACCTCCATAACACTTTTGGAACCTTTGTATCACTGGGCATATTTTGCTAGTGCTTATGACATACAGGATTCCCCACAGGTAATGTTGATGTTCAGCCCTCTCTTCTGGTAACATACATAGTTCCTTCCACTACTAACCCTAGTCAATTGAGATGAAGCATTGAGGTCGGGTATCAGCATTTCTCCTTATTTCTTCCACAACTTCTGTATGTAGTGTCTTCAGCAATAATATCTTACTATGAAGTTCTGGAGGGTAACCAAGAGCAGTGGCAATTGTCAGTATCATTTGAGGGTTCATCGTACCCCAGTCAACAGTTTCAAAAGAGAGAATCTATTTCCCTGGATAGGACCTCTATATTTAACTTCATCCATTGTGGAAGAGGAGGCAGAAAGATTCAAAGAGAACAGTTGGCAGGACTATAAGGAATCGAAGTCTTGCAGTCTGCTGGAAATTTGTTCCCATGAACTCACTGCAGTGGCGACAGCATGGACAAGTCCCACAAAACTCAATCAGAGAAAAGCCAGCATAGAACTGGGAACATGGTCAGGAGGCTCCAACCTTAGCTGAGGATCTCTTAGCAGTTGCTCACTGCTTGGTGAGGGAGAATAACTGATCTTCTTTAAGAGACTGATAAGTTTTCTAGGCTCCAGTGGATGAACTCACTATGAGGGACATCTGGGTACAGATCTTCTTTAAGAGACTGATAAGTTTTCTAGGCTCCAGTGGATGAACTCACTATGAGGGACATCTGGGTACACAAACTTGACTTGATGTGTCTTTACATATATGGCACAATGCATAAAATCCTGTGGGCAGTTTATGAGGGGTGCAGATATTGGAGAGGGGCTAAATATGATTAAGATGTGTGAAATCCGGGGCTGGAGAGATAGCCTAGCAGTTAAGAGCACCGACGCTCTTAAATGCGAGGCTGGAGAGATAGCCTAGCAGTTAAGAGCACCGACGCTCTTGCAGAGGACCCAGGTTCGATCCCCAGCACCCACATGGCAGCTAAGAACCGTCTGAAACTCCAATTCCAGGAGAACTCCAGTTCCAGGGGAATCTGAGACCCTTTTCTGACCTCCGCGGCATTGCACGACACGGGTGCACAGACCTGCATGCAAACAATACATTCATACACATACAAAAAAAGAAAAAAAAAAGATGTGTGAAATCCACAAAATGTCTTGAAAATTATGCATTTACAAAAGGGGATTAGAGAGATGGCTCAGTGGTGAAGAACACCCTCTGCTTTTGCAGAGGACTAGGTTCAGTTGCCACCATATATATGGAGGCTAACAGCAATTCATAACTCTTAGTTTCAGGGAATACAACACCTTCTGACTTCTGTGGGTACTATAAGACACAGGTTCACTTATGTACCTGCTCATAGACATAAGTAAAATGAAAATAATAAATAGAATATTAAAAAGCATACAGAGAATCCATTACTGGCATTGAACTTTTTGTTTTCTAGCCTGTGATGTCTAGTAGGAATGATGTGTCTGTGATATAGGGTAACTCCTTTAATCTCTTTATATTATATATGTATATACTTTAAGAACATTCTATAGTGGTAGGTTTCCTTATGACTTTTGTTTTATTACTCTTTTTTGAAACAGGGTCTCCCTGTAGCTGCATATGACCTGGAGTCACTATGTAGACTAGGATGGCCACAACCTCACAGAGATCCACCCTTCTCTCCCCCCTCACCCCCCGAGTGCTGGGATTAAAGGCATGCGCCACCACGCCTGGCTTTTTTTTTTTATACTCTTTTCATCAGTTGGTAGAAATATAGATTTTTTTTCCAGTTCCTATTATAAATAGAGCAGCAATGAACATGGATGAACAGTTATTTCTGAAGTTACAGAGTCCTTTGGGCAATGTATTTTTAGCTTTTTGAGGAAGCTCCAAAATAATTTCCATAGTTTGCACAAGTTTGTGTTCCCACAAACAGTGAAGAAGTGTTACTCTTCCCCACATCCTTGCCAGCATTTCTCATCATTTCTGTTTTGGATTTTAGCCATTCTGACTGGGCTACGAATAAATGTGAAAGTTCTTTTAATTTGCATTTCCCTGATGGTTAAAGATGTTGAACAATTTCTAAATACTCATCCAGTTGTGTTTCATCTTTGGGAACTATCTCTTTAATTCTTTGAAAGGAAAGGGTTTATTCAGCTTACATCTCTTGGGTTACATTTCATCACTGAGGGAGCCCAGTGTAGGAACTCAGGGCAGAAACATGGTTACAGGAACTGAAGCACAGGCCATGGAGGGATGACTCTTACTGGCTTGTTCCCCTGGCCTATTCCCAGTCTGTATTCTCTTTTTCTTGTGTATGATTGTACTGTCTGTATGTAAGTAGGTGTACCCATGTAGTGCAAAGCTGTGGAGGTCAGAAGAGTGTCGGATTCCCCTGAAACTGGAATTAAAGACAGTTCTTAGCCTCCATGTGGTTGCTGAGAATCAAACCAGGGTCCTCTTCAAGAGCAGTCAGTGCTCTTAACTGGTGAACCATCTCTCCAGCCCCAAGCCTGGATTCTTATACGATTCACAACAACCTGCCCAGGTGTGGCACCACCCATAATGGCCTGGCCCCTCACACATCACTCAACAATCAAGACAGTACTCTACAGACATGACCATAGGCCAGCCCAATGGAGGCAATGCCCTAAATGAGCCTCTCTCAACCCAGGTGTGTGTCAAGTTGATACTAAAGCTATCCAGCACAGACATAAGCCAGTAAAGAGGTTTTTTCCTAATCTGTAGGTTGCCTCTTCACTCAAATGATGGTGTCTTGCCATACAGAACCCTTTTGTTTCATGAGATCCTATTTGTCAAATGTTGATTTAATCCCTGTGCTATAGGAGTTTTGTTCAGAAAGTCCTTTCCTGTGCCTCTTAGTTCCAGTGTATTCCCCTACTTTCTGTTCTATAAGATTTAGGTTATCAGGTTTTATGTTGAAGTCCTTGATGGATTTGGAGTTAGGTTTGTGCATAGTGAGAGATAGGTATCTGGTTTCAGTCTTGTATATGTAGCAATCCAGTTTGACTAGCACCACTTGTTGAACATGATGTCTTTTCTCCAGTGTGCCTGTGCTGGATAGCTTTGGTGTCAACCTGACACACCTGGTTCGAGGGAGCCTCAATTGGGGAAGTGGTTCTATTGGACTGGACTGTGGCCATGTCTGTGTGGTATTTTCTTGATTATTCGGTGATGTGGGAGGGCCCAGCCCACTGTGGGTGGTGCCACCCCTGGGCAGGTGGTCCTGAATTGTGTAAGGAAGCCACATGAGCCTGGGCCAGGAGAGCAAGCCAACAGCACCATTCCTCCATGGCCCATGCTTTAGCTCCTCAGAGATGAACTGTGACTTGAAAGATGTAAGCTAAATAAACCCTTCCCTCTCCAAGGTGGTATTCATCAGAGTGTTTCATCATAGCAGTCGGGTATCAAACTAAAGCCGTGCATCTTTGACCTCCATGTCAAATATCAAGTTCTTGCAACTATGGGGACTTGAACCTGGGTTCTCACTTCTATTCCACTGATCAATGCTAGTACCATCTGTTGTTATTATTATAGCCTGCACTGTTATTTCAGATTAGGGAAAGGTGTAGAATAATTCCACACCAAGTTCTACCAACCCTGTGGGAGTTTCCTACAGTGGGATCCTCCTGGGGATGGCCCAGGACACAGATCTTAGAGGAACAATTGCAGACATATTCAAAGAAATCAAAGAATATAAAGAACAAGTCAAAGAACTAAGGAGAGAAAATGAAAAACTCAAGAAGGACCTAGAGAGAGAGAATGACAAACATGGATGGAAGTGGAAACACTGAAAAAGGAAACCAACCAATGGAACAAGGAGCTACAGGAAGAGATTGAGAAGCTCCAAAAGGAAGTGGAAATACTAAAGAAATCACAAGATGAAATGAAGTTCCAAGCAGACAACATCAGAAAAGAAACTCTCCACGCCACATCATAGTTAAAATGCTAGACGCCCAAAACAAAGACAAAATTCTGAAAGCCACAAGAGAAAAACAACAAGTTACATATAAGGGGAAACCCATCAGAATTACAACTGACTTCTCAGTGCAAACTATGAAAGCAAGAAGAACATGGAGCAAAGCATTCCCAGTGTTAAAGGACTATAGATGCTAACCCAGGTTACTATACCCAGCAAAAATGTCAATTATAGTTGAAGGAGAGAAAAAAATATTCCATGACATAAACAAGATGGTAGAATATGTCCGGAAAACCAGCCCTTCAGAGAATACTCGAAGCAATTCAAAGGACAGAAGAAAGGAGCAACTATCCCCAGGCACCTAGAAAGAGAAATTGATAAAAGCATAACTGCAGAAGTAGAAACCTAGACCAAAAATGCAAATAGATAATAAGGTGAAAGGAAGCAACACACATCTTTCAGTTTTAACCTTACATATTAATGTACCAAACTCCCCCCCAAAAAGACATAGATTGGGAGATTGGATTAGGAAACAGAACCCATACCCATCTATATGCTGTCTACAAGAAACCCATCTTACCGTCAAGGATAGGTAAGATAGGATAGATTCACCAATTTAAAGTGAAAGGATGGAAAAAAATATTCCATGCAAACGGTACCAAAAGGAAAGCAGGTGTTGCTATTTTAATATCAGACAAAATAAACTTCAAAGTAAAAGAAATCGGAAGAGATAAAGAAGGCCATTACATCTTTATCAAAGGAACAATTGACCATGAAGATTTCATAATCATGAATATATATGCACTAAACCCTAGTGCACCAAACTTTATAAAGACAGTTCTCCAGGACTTTAAGGCACAGATTAACTCCAGCACACTCATAGTAGGGGACTTCAATACCCCACTGACTCCTTTGGACAGGTGAACTTGACAAAGCATAAACAGAGAGACATCTGAACTGATACGATACATGTACCAAATATTCCACCCAAATACCAGAGAATACACTTTCTATTCTGCACCCCATGGAACATTCTCCAAAATCGACCACATACTGGGTAACAGAAAAAAACTCAAAAAATACAAAAAAGATTGAAATAATTTCATGCATTCTATCAGACCACAGTGCAATAAAGCTCAATATCAACATCAGGATAAGCCCTACTACGTACAAGAACACATGGAGACTAAACAACACACTCCTGAATAATGAATGGGTCAAGGAAGAAATAAAGAAATAAAAGTATTCCTGGAACTGAATGACAATGATATTATAACACAACAAAACCTATGGGATGCTTTTAAAGCAGTCCTAAGAAGGGAGTTTATAGCCCTGGCTGCCTACATTAGAAAAACAGAAAGAGCAAAAGTGAACAATCTAACATTGCAGCTAAAAACACTTGAGAGACAACAAGAAATGAACCCTAAATGCAGCAGACAGGAAGAAATAACAAAAAATCAGAGCAGAAATCAATGAAACGGAAACAGAAAACAATACAAAAAAATCAATGAATCAAAAAATTGGTTCTTTGAGAGAATAAACAAAATAGACCTCTAGCCCAGTTAACAAAAGAAAGAACAACTCCAAATCAATAGAATTTGTGATGAAAGGGGAAGTATCACAACAGACAATGAAAAGATCCAGAAAATCATACTGGAATACTTCAAAAAACCTAAACTAAGTTTGAAAACCTAGAAGAAATGGATCTGAATATGAAATTCTGGGAATCACCAAAGCTTAACCAAGAAGAGATCGACAGCTTAAACAGACCCATAATATAGGAAGAAATTGAAGATGTAATAAGAAACCTCCCAACTAAAAAAAGCCCAGGCCCAGATGGTTTCACAGCAGAATTCTATAAAACATTTCAAAAAGACTTACAACCATTATTACTCAAATTGTTCAGGATACAAACAGAAGGAATTCTCCCAAATTCCATCTATGAAGCCAGCATCATTCTAATACCAAAACTAGGCAAAGATACACCAAAAAGGAGAACTATAGCCCCATCTCATTAATGAACACAGATGCAAAAATTCTCAACAAAATACTTGCAAACTGCATACAGACCCACATCAAGAAGATCATCCATCATGAACAAGTTGGAGTCATACCCGAGATGCAGGGATGGTTCAACATACAAAAATCAATAAATATCATAAAACACATAAATGTACTGAAAGACAAAAAAACCCCACAATCATCTCCATTGATGCAGAAAAAGCCTTTGACAAAATCCAGCATCCCTTCATACTTAAAGTCCTAGAGGGAATTTGATTGGAGGGATCATTCCTCAATGTAATCAAAGCCATATACAGGAAACCCACTGCCAACATCATCCTGAATGGGGAAATGACAGAAGCATTCCCTTTAAAGATAGGAACTCAGCAAGGCTCCCCCTGTCACCATCCCTCTTCAATATAGTGCTTGAAACACTTGCTAGGGCAATAAGGCAAGAAAAGGAAATTAAAGGAAAAGAGGAAGTCAAACTATCCCTTTTTGCTGATGATATGATTGTTTGCCTAAGGGATGCTAAAAACCAGAAAACTCCTAGAAACAATTAAGAGTTTCATTAAAGTGGCAGGATACAAAATTAACCTAGAAAAATCAGTAGCCTTTCTTTACACCAAGAACAAGCAACTTAAGAAGGAATACAAGGAGACGTTCCCACTCACAATATCCTCAAAAACAATAAAATACCTAGGAACATACCTAACCAAAGACACCAAAGATCTCTACAAAAATTATTTAAACCAGGGGCTGGAGAGATAGCCTTTAGATATAACACTCATCTTCAACTAAATGAAAGAATTCACACTGGAGGAAAATGATATGAATGTAAGCAATGTGGTAAAGCCTTTAGATATCACAGGTATCTGAACTTACATGAAAAAATTTATACTGGAGAAAAACCCTATGCATGTAAACAATCTGGTAAAGCCTTTACATATAACACTCATCTTCAAGTACATGAAAGAATTCACACTGGAGAAAAACCATATGAATATAAGGAATGTGGAAAAGACTTTAGGAATCACAATACTCTTTAGTTACATGAAGAAATTCATGCTGGAGAAAAACCATATAAGTGTAAACACTACCCCTACATGTCACAATTATATTCAGTTACAAGAAAAAACTCATACTGGGAAGAAACTCTATGCAGGTAGTCAATGTGGTAAGGTCTTTATAGGTCACTGTCATCTTCATTCACGTGAAAAAAATCATACTGGAGAAAAACCATACAAATGTAAACGGTGTTGCAAAGCCTTTAGACATAACAGTAATCTTCAAAGTCATGATAAAATACACACCAGAGAGAAACCCTATGCATGTAAATAATGTGGTAAAGCCTTTACATGGTACAGTAACCTTCAAATACATGAAACAACTCATACTAGAGAAGAACCATCTGATTGTAAACAATGTGCTAAAGTGTTGTGCTCTAATTTTTGGTAATATAGGGGCTGGAGAGATAGCTCAGTGGTTAAGAACACCAACTACTCTTGCAGAGGACCCGGGTTTGATTCCCAGCACTCACATGGTGGCTAAGAACTGTCTTTAACTCCAGTTCCAGGGGAATCCCATGCCCCCTTCTGACCTCCACAGCATTGCACTATATGGGTGCACCAACCTGCTTGCAGACAGTACACTCATACACATAAAAAATAATAAGTAAATTTTAAAAATTAAAAAAAATTGGTAATGCTTTTAGATCCGTTGTGGGTGGGGGTTGTGGATATAAATGTCTGTCTATGGCTAACATTGGGGCACTATGCCAGAGCAATACTTACTTTTTTCAGGATCCTCATCATCAGTTCTTAGTCTTTGTAGTAGACCATTCATTGTGAAAGTTTCCTTCCATAATGGTTTGCACCTGACAATAGCAATGATGTATTAGGTATAAACTGAAATGTTGAGAAAGGAATTTGAGAGGTTTATTGCCTACACTTGACAAAACAATAGGGTTGCTTCTTTACAGGGGAATATGACCTCTCTGGCGAATTTTATTCCCTGATTTATAATATCAGACATGAATTTTATCCTGTGGAGTAGGCTCTAAATCCAATCTGAAAACTTTTTTATACTAAAACAGTACCTGTGCCACTATTGCACCAGTAGGCATATTGTGCTTGTCCTGTTGGTACTAGAGAACACGGGGTTGATACCTGAGCCAGACCACTGGTGACCATTCTACCCCAGTTATCTGCATTTCTCCTGGCACAATGCATGCCAGCCAGTATGGAGGAAGCTTCCATCTTATTCCACCATTATTTCTCCATGACCTACAACCAGAACATGTGATGTCTTCAGCAATACTGGCATACCATCTACTTTCAGCATGTAAACAATAGCCTCATGGTTTGTGGACACATACCTGCCTCTGCCTCCCAAGGTGTTAAAGGCCTGTACCAACACACCTATCTACTAATAACCCATTAAAATGATTAATCAAAGCCAGGCTTGGTAGTGCACGCCTTTAAACCTAGCACTTGGGAGGCAGAGGCAGGCAGATCTTTGTGAGTTCAAGGCCAGCCTGGTCTACAGAGCGAGTTCCAGGACAGCTGAGGCTACAGGGAGACCCTGTCTTGAAAAGACAAAAAAAAAAAAATAATAAAACGATTAATTGAGCTTTAAGAGGTTTGTGAGGTAGGGTCCATACTTTTGCACCTGGTTGCCTTTAGTTGAAGTCTGTGCATCAGTGTTTGACAAATGAGCAGCCTTGTCCAGGTCAATTACATAACATTGACTTGGGTTGATTCCTTGTTTGCAACTTCATCTGTTCCTCACTTTCCTGGAAATGCTTGTTAGGTCCACGCTTAAGAGGGGGCAGGTGCACCACAGAAATAAATTTCTTTTAATAAAAACAATGTCTAACTCTGTTATAAAGGGTCTCAAATTGTTTAATTTTGTTATTTTTATTTATGAGTGCATTGTCTGTGTGATGTAAGTGCAGCTGTGTCCTGCAGTGCCCACATAAGTCAGAAGAGGATATTGAACACACTGGTACTGGAGTTGCACACCATGTGCATGCTGGCCACTGAACCCTGGTCCTCTGAAATAGAAGCCAGTGCTCTTAAACACTGAGCCATCTCTCCAGCCCAGTTTAATTCTATTACAAAAATAAAAATGTCTCTAGGACAGTTAATATGTTTTGCTTGTGTTCACATGCAAATATTTTTAATTTATTTTATTCTATATGCATTGGCATTTTGCTGGTTTATTAGAGCATCCATGTTGTGTAATGGCTGCAGAGGTCAGAAGAGGATGTTATATCTTCTGGAACTGGATGATTAAGGTGAAGAAACAATAATAATCTGTGTTGGAAGTGGTTTACCTTTTTGCTGTTTTCAGGAACACAATGTTTATAGTGTAAGCTGTTTTGCTGTCCTCCTCTCTTCCTGTCACCAATTTGGGGTGTGGGCATCCTAAAACAGTGGTCTTTACAGGGCATTTTTTGAGTAATTTATTTGGATCTGAAATGGTGGAGAGTGGAGAGTAGCCTCACTTCTATAAATAGCCTTTCAGGTCAAAAGCATGATATGATTCCCACTGTAATGTAGATTTCACAAGGGCATGGGAGATTACTCAGCAGTTAAGAGCATTACTGCTTTTCCAAACAACGCAGATTAAGTTTCTCACACCTACGCGATAACTCACAACCTGCTGTGACTCATTCCCATCCCATGGGATCCAATGTTTTCTTTATTCTTGCCGGCACAAGGCACTCAACATGGTGCACACACACCCATGGGGGCAGACATTCATTCACAGAAACTATAACTAAATTTGGATTAAGAACAGGTATAAAGAAATAGCTCAGATGTTAAGAGTACTGCCTGCTTTTGCAGGTGACACCCGGCTCCCAGAACCCACTGGCAGCTTACAAATGTCCTTAATTTCAGTTCCAGGAGATTCAATGTCCTTTCCTTACCTCTGCATGCATTGCATACACATGATGCCTTTACATTTCACCAAGGCTGAGTGAAGGTACAACTCTATATTTGTGGGAAAATTCATAGGTCAAATGAGATAGAAGTCATATTCTGTGCATATACAGTGTTCTAGTTTGTCTTCCACTGCTGTGACAAAACACTCTGACCGACACCAACTTGGGGAGGAAAGGGTTTATTCAGCTTACATCTCCTGGTTTACAGTTCATCACTCAGGGAGCCCAAGGCAGGAAGGGCAGGAACCAGGAGGCAGGAGCTGAAGCACAGGCCATGGAGGAATGCTGTTCACTGGCTTGCTCTCCTGGCTCATGACCAGCCTGCCTTCTTATACTGTACACAACCTGCCCAGGGTGGCACCATCCATAGTGGGCTGGGTGCTCCCACACAGCTGGACAATCAAGACAATACTCTACAGACGTCACCACAGGCCAATCCAATGAAGCCAATTCCCCAATTGAGGCTCTCTCAACCCAGGTGTGTCAAGTTGACACTAAAGCTATCCAGCACGTTGACCCCTTGTCAACTTGACACACAAAACACATCACTATTAAATCACCACCTTTCCAGTTCTTGTCCCCAAATTATGATGTTAACATTAATCACAACTTAAGACAGTACAACCTTAAAAGCCCCACAGTCCTTAAAATGTCCAAACACTTAAAAGTTCACAGTCTGTTCAAAGTCTCTTAACTATGGGCTGCTGTAAAATCCAAAACAAGTACTGTCTTATTTCAGAGGGAAGAATCAGGCACACTCAAACAAAACCTAAGTCCAAAAAATAGCTCAAGGGTGGACACCTGGGACTCACTCACAATCTTCTGGGCTCCCCTTCTCTGACTCTGCCATCCATGGCACACACAGGTCATCTCGAAGGCCCAGGCCAACTCCATTCCACACCTGCTGCTGCTCTTGGTGGTCGTCCCATGGTCCTGGCATTCCAAAAAGCTGGGGTCACCACTGAAACTGAGGTAGCACCTTCACCAATGGTCTCTTCTGACCTCTCCTGGTGCAAAGCCTCAGCTTCTCTCCATGCCTGCAATCCTGGGGTCTTCACTGCAACCGAGGTGCACTTCCACCAATGGTCTTTCCTGACCTCTCACAGTGCCAAGCCTCGGCTGCTCTCTGTGACCCCCTCAAATTTCAACACCAGAACCATATAGGAGACTCTTACACACTACCAAGTCTTGCTTCTGGCTTGAGATGGAGGCTCGGACCCCTTCTGGATTACAGCTTCTGTGTGCTGACCCTGAAGAAATTCTTCCCAGAAGATTTCACCACAGTGATGCTGGTCTCTTGTTACTTACAGCTGATTTTTCAGCCCCAGGTAACCAGCATCAATTTTCCCAGTACAACAAAAATTTCACTTCAGGTTCTGGTCTCTTGTTACTTACAGCTGATTCTTCAGCCCCAGCTGACCAGAACCCACAGATTAAACAGTCCTGATGATCTCTGCTTACCTTTGAAA